>LJIJ01000971.1:0-63294 GCA_001718145.1 Orchesella cincta
GTTTTCTGTTGTCTCATTGAGTAATTTTCATCTTTCGGCTTGTTTGTTTACATTGTATGAGTCAGATGATCTCACTAAATCAGATGAAATGACTCACCAGGATATGGTCAGAGGCCAGAGGTCATTCTCGCCGATTTGGCTGAGACTCATGGAGAACGTTCATTTAAATGAGAAATGAACATACCTAGAATATGGAGTGGTCACCACAAAGAATTTGGAAAAAACTCGAAAATTTCAGATTTCTAACGATTCCGTTATGACAAAACAGTACTCGTCCTTGTAAATTTCCATGGTCTGATAAAACGTGCCAAAAATAATTGCAATAGCCAGCAATATGCCTAAAGTTCCCAACTGTCCCATTCTATCTGGATATTCTTCCCAATTTGAGAATACCACTTGGAGTCTTCATAAAGTCAGCACAATCAAAAGCAAAATAAATGATCCAGCTATGTGTCAAACTTGTTTGGATTTTTTACTTGCCTTGAACGACTGAGATGTAAAACAAAGTTTTACTCGGTATCACAAATAATTTATTTTCTACTACATTGTTTTACAATTAGATAAGCAAGTCTGTGATGGTTAACGGTTCCCAGTTCCTAAATTCTACAGTGAAGTTTATTCGCAATGAATCAACTGGTAACCAAGAAAGTTCTGAGCCGGGGGAAATGTCGCAGCCAGCATGGTGCTCAGAATGTTCTCTGGTGGTACCACAAACAGATATTACACTACACATATCCACAAAGTACATTCAGGGCGGAGGTAGATGCCCAAGTGCCCGGGTGCAAGAAAAGCGATAGTGCCCCCACAGATAGATGTCATTTTGTAATAGCTAGTATTATTGTTAACAACGGATTTACTAACTTTTACTTACTAACTTGACATTGTAACTAAAGTTAATAAATTTAGTTAACCGAGACAAACCAGTTTATTAATTCTAGATTTATTGACCAGAAACTTGCGAAACTTTTCGATTTAAATATCATTGGGCTTCGTCCACGTGAAAGTTGCAAAAATCTCATTTCCATATTTTTGGTCGTGTACGCACAACTTCTGTTCTACGTTGCCCCTTGTTGTGAGGTTGCGGTGTACATGCGTGAAAAGGGGTTGTTCATGTGATGCTGTGCATATAATTGCAAACAAAATTATGTTTTGCGCCATTATGTTTATTTGACCTTTGGACCCCCTACTTCTCCCCACTGAGTACATTCAAAAGGTATTCACAAATGTGTGATTCGGAATCTGAATTAAAGGACCATGCCATAACGTCTAATACAGTGTTGTTAAGGAAACGCGGCCCTTTGGGGTCAAACGAATAGTCACAAAATTTTGGTTTGTTCTGTGGGTCTATATCTATATAAGTCTATTGTACCACCAGACCCTTCACCGCAACGTTGGGAAGTACTGCTTAGGTTCTCATAAAGGACCAAGGACCATGTTTGCACAATTTATGCTGCACTGCTGTGCTATGAATCGTGTTTATGCAATTTGGCAATGCAAACAAATAGAAATAACAATTTGCAAACAGCATAAAACAACAATTTCTAATTTTTATAACCAACATTTAAACATTTAATAAATTCTCAAAAATTACTGTAAAATTAACAAACCTTTGCACGTATAGTGTGTACTGAAACAAATAATTAAGTTCCCATCTGTCTTCGACAGTAACAGATTCTTCTATTGAAACAATAATAAATTGCAAGAAACTTACCAACAATTTAATTTTGCCTGAGCTGCATTTGTTTATATTTATGAAGTAGATACTGAAGGTCACTGTCCACACTATTTTATACTAAATAACTGTTCTTAATTATTTGCTTTTCTAGCTTTTAACCTAATGCATTGGCTGAAAATTATGTCTATTTTGAAACTAACTTAAAACGATAGACACAAACCCATACTGTTTTCTTTGTGATGAATTGTATAGAATGACTTTACCTACTTACACAGTCAAGAGCGGTTTGTGTTTGTCTATAACATAGGTAAGCAATGAATTTTGGCGGCGATATTCATGCCTGCATAGGGTGTTCGTGCAAAATCTTAAGTGTTTTCCACCTTACCATAGTGCAGCAGCTACAAAATACGTTGTCATCTTGTCTAAAACCGTAAGCATCGCTGAAGGGGCAATGTGGCAAGGTCCAACATGTAATGACATAACTTTTAAGCTTTTTACCTTTCGCCGCAGCTTTTTTACCTGGACAGGATTATCGTACATTTGTTGAATGTATATATTAACAGCTTTCAGAAACCTCTGTGACGCAGGAGCCATTTGGGACAAGTAATAAAATGTCCTTAAAATCATCCAGGCCCCTGTGCTTCCATCCTCAATGTAATACCAAATATCAATAAACGTTGTCCCAGGTAGCTTGATGATATGCGTGGATGCATACACGTCTGATATAAATTGACATCCCGCAAGCAAATGAAGAAGTAGAACTTTGAGCGAAATAGTATCATTTAGCTGGTTGCAAAGGATAGTCAACATTTTGAAATTTTTGATAAGATAATCAAACTCATTTTGACTAGAATCCTTCGGGAGGGAATTAAGTCGTTCTGTCATTTGATCAAGAATGGTGGAAATTGAGATTGATTCATACATCAAAAGGGAAGGTGTTGAAAGATAGGTAATCCACCCAAGAGAAATGGATAGGATTTCGTGAATTCCAAACAAGAGTTTCGTTGACTCGAATTGAAAAATCGAATATGTGAATATAAAGTAGTCCGGAGCATCGTAGTATGCAATCATTTGAAAAATTGCACCAAAAACAAAAATCCCTCTAAATAATAAAATATTTTAATTACCCTAAGTAAATTCGTTACAAGTATAATTAAGAGCTTACAGGTTAACACCAACGATTGATTTTTGAATCCGTTCCACCCGCTGTTGAATAATGATTTTGCATTTTAGCTCCAGAAATATGTTGTTTAAGACTGTCCAGGAGCTGGCAAGGATTTCTAAGAAACAATGGATTCAAATAGATTTTGCTATTTTTAAATACGCTTTTGCTTGATTTGTTTCAGCTTACCATACAACGGATACTCATTAAACCAAACTGACAAACAGGTTGCAATCAGCACAAGAATAAGAGCGTAGTCTACTGCAGCGATTTTATCAGCAAATTCCATTGGTCCGAAATAGTCCGTGATGACGAAACTAATGTAAATAGCTTTAGGATGAAGTTAACAATGCACATCCAGTAGAAGCAGCCAGCGATGATGGAAATTGCATCCATCACGTATTTACCAGAGTGGAGTTTGATTACTCGGAATCGGCTTACGGAAAAGCAAGACAACCATTCTAAACTCTGCCGTTGAAATTCGCAAAATTCTTGAGAATTGGTGGCTACTACGGATTGAGAAGTATTGGTGGTGGACATTTTTATTGCGGGATTTTCGGTGGATAAACTGTCGTTCAGGTTGATAGAAGGAGACTGAGAAATTAGATTGAAGGTGTTTCATTTTTAAGGACAGATTAAAAAAGAGAGAGATGACCTCATGCAGATTTCTAAGAAATTTAGCCAGTAAAAAACGGGCATAATGTTTGTAAGAAATGCTTTGGAAACAAATTGTGAAATAAAAAGCAGGCAAGAATTTAAATAGTGACACGTGAAAAAACGACGGGATGTGCGAACAACTTAATTATATCATAATTTTCTTGCGGTCCCTAGTTTCATGGTCACAGACATGTTTGCGCCAAGGGCACTTAACTTTAAAATGGCTTAATTGAGGCAATGCGTGCACCGTCAATTTCCTTAAAGCAATTTGATTATAATTTTTCACTGTTCATTTTAATTCTTACATTTCGTTCGTCGTGGCGGGATAGATGGAGTTTAAATAAAAAGTTTCCATTACACGTTTTCATGAAAGACGTCATGTCGAAAAACATAATTTAAGATTCCACCCCAACCGTTACAGGTTGTGTTTCAAATACTGATTTTAAGTACGATATAAACATGCATGGAAAAGTTTCAAACCCGCAGCTTAATTGTGTGAAACAATTATCATTTTTAAATTTCAAGGAAAAGGCTTGTTTTAATTTTCCAACGTATGAATTACTGCAACTGCAAATTACGCATGGCGAGTCATTAAATGCACACAACCGAGATAAATATCAGTACATAACAAAAACAAAACTCAATTAACAGCTATACGTAAAGTTCTTTAAAAATGTCGACAACTTACTTATTATTTGATACGTGACAGTCATTCAGAAGCTCGATTGCCTAGTCTATGAATTCTTATAAATTGCAGCATTTAGGGACGACTAACATGGCCGTGGAAAACACAATCACCGCACCGGGGTTCAAATATCATTGAAGACAATTCCAATGAATTATCTTACTGTAATGAAAGTATTCAGGCTGATTGGTGGAGAAATATTATCATGGAATGTTCGTTAAGAACCTATTCGTCATTTCTAGAGATGTCTTAGTTTTGAATTTATGCGCGTGTTTTCAAATTTTCCAAAACCCGTGACTTTCCAGCTGCAGAATAGTTTTAAGAATAAGTGTGCACAATTTCATACCAAATTCGTTAAGAAACTACCGACGATCGACTAAGAGTTCGAAGATTAAAAAAACGTTATGCAGGACTGAATGAAACTACAAGATCGGTTTCAATTTTCACATGCACTTACACGTAAAAGAACAGGACTTTTATCAACTTTTAATCCCCAAACAATATCCCAAAGTTATCCAATAAATTTACATTCAAAATATAGTTTAGTACCAAATAATAACAATTACTGAACGATAAAATTTAGGTTATTATTATCTGATTATTATAGAATACTGGTTTTACACCGAAGTAACAGTAAACTTTATGACGGTACGATACTGATGAGAGAAAACACACAACTACTTCCATGAAATGCTTTCACTACTGACTATCCCACCAGGCCGGAGTGGGTAGCCAACGTTCGGTTATTTAACTATGACGACTGTTAAGCTAGGTACATTCCATAACAAAATAAAAAAGTGCATTAGCTCACCCATACAATGTTTCACAATTTTCCATTTGTAACTAATCGTAAGCATACTTCCAAAAAGTTTGGTCTCGGTTAGATTATGCTATAAAATGTGTATTTCCATAGATTGAACAAATCTAATAATTACTGCAAAGCCAAAATGTTACACCTAACCGCGTAACATTGTTAAAATGCGTGGAAGCATATAAATCCGCTATAAACTGAGATCCCTGATTCTGGCAGCATTTTGCATTTACATGATATGAAGCTCTTCCATTTAATCTAGATAAAACTGATCAATATTTTGAGAAATACTCAGAAATTGAATTTCTAGGCATCGTCAATATTTTATCAGATTTGTCTCCCTAATATCATGTCCTGTCTGAAAACTACCTGAAGTTTTGGATATTAGCATTTTCTTTGCATGAAATTTTATCGATAAAGGTACGGTTTTTGATTTTTGAAGATTTGAGCTAGGATAAGTTATAATCAAAAAAGTACCTGATAGCTGCAGTATGCTTTTGCATATGAAAAATTCTTTTTAGTCTCAAACCAACCGAATAATAGAAAAGTTATGGGAGTAGAATGCTTGTAAAGATTATTATCTCAGAAAGACGTGCTGAATTCAGACTGAAGTTTACCAGACGACCTGTTCCATTTTGTTTGCCAGATTTATATTTTTAATTGCATTGTCATGGCAACTCCTCTAATGTTAAAAGTTTTTGAACTAAACGACTTCATTTTCAGGAAAGGACCCTTCTTCAAATTTTATTTGGAGTGGAATGCCAATGAAGAAAAATTTGAAATAGCACCAAATCGATTATGTATCATTAAATGGTATCTCTTCGGATTACTGCCTCAACTGATCTTTCCCATACAACTTACACATCTTCTCGCCAGCGGACTTCGTCATTCATCTCTATACACCCCAATAAACTGGCTTATAACTATAGCAATTCTACTAATCTGTTGCTATTCCATTTCAATACATTCCTGTTTTCTTAATTTAACCAATAATCAAGAATTTGTGAACTATTTTAAAAAGTTACATACATTTTCATCACTCCATACTCACCGCACTCTGAAAATGGATAAAACTTCAACATCGAGCTGGGTCAAAAATTTTAGAAAACGTCTAACACACCTCCGGTTTGAGCTTTTCACTATGTGGAAACAAGCCCAATTTGACAAAATTGGATGCCTGCTCATCCTCATGGCAATTTTCTTTGCGGTGGCCCCATTTTTAATTGCCGCCGCAAATATCCTGCTAGTATTTCTATTTAAAGTGAGACTAGACCCATTTTCTTTGTCAATACTCAGTTTATTTCCTTTAAAACTGGCTAACCAAATTACCTTTTCCGCTTTCTGGCAACTGATTGTGACAATACTTATGATCTTTCTTATGGCTGAGATTCTTCGCTCTGCGTCATTTACCCTAAGTCTTTTACTCGTTGTGGCTCACTGTACAAAAGAATCTTTGCTACTTGTTAGGAATTTATCACGTGAAAAGGGAATAAGGTTTGGGGTATTTAAATATAAAAGACTGTCGATTATTCATTCATCCGGAAAATGTATGCTTGACGCCTTGATCTTTGTTACTATGGCTATGGGCTATGTTCTTATGAGTTTCTTTACCTCAGCTTCAATCCTTGGCTATAAAACTGTGCCGCTGGAAATTTACTGGGTGTTTCCTTCTGTCACTGTAATTATACTGGTGATGCTCCTCGTGGCTTTGCCGTATGCTACTTATTGCTACAAATTTAGTGTGGGTATGATAAATGAGTGGAAATTTAGAGTGAATGAGGAAACGGGAAAGGCCAGACTCAAAAGAGTGCTCAGAACACTGAGCCCAACATCTTTTTCGTTTGGACCACTACGAATGTTGAATGATGAATCCAAAACTATTTATATTGCATCAATTATAACAAGAACTATTGATTTTTTGTTGCTAGTTAAAATTTAAATAAATATATATTAACTAACATTAATGTGACTAGCAATTAGGGGTGCTAGAAAAAACTTTTAAAATATGTCCTATGTAAAAGAATTATGGATCAGTATTCATAAAAAAACCCATGAGTATTAATCTTTTTGGAAAAGCGATTTTTTTTTTATTTAAACTTTTTTAAATTGGTGTGGTAAGCATGGACCCATTGCAAACGACTGGGCGGATGACTGCTTTATTATAAAACCTGTTTTACAAATTGGATATAAAAACCTATTAAATTAATTCAACTCATCAGGAACAAACTAGGAACTTGCCATTTCACTATTTTCATGCAATACTCACCCCGCTAGCTAGGTAGTTGTTGTCTCATCACGTCATCATGACAAGAGAAAACCAATTTTCATGTTCAATTTTGCATGATTACAGAACCATATGGATAGACATGAACACAACATGAGAAAGCAAGCTTTCGCATGTAATACACAAAGAGAAAATATGTTTGCTTTACCTTTTCCAAAAGAAAAAGTGGAGCAAAGCTGGACAATAAGGTACATTTGAATATCCGTGTTGGAAAAAACAACCTACGTATATCGATTTGAAGTGGATTTACATGTAAAAATGTCATGTAAGCCACAACCCGTGTATATACATGTAAGTAGAGGAAACACAAGAAAAACGCTTTACTATCATGTATATTACATGGTATTTTTCTCCTTTTTTCACCAGCTTTTCCTTTGTCCCCATTCTCTGGCATGAGAAAGCCATACCCGTTCCATGTTTTTCAAATGGGATGAGTAATACCAGGAATTATTTTTCTGATAGCACGCAACTTGACAGTCCGACTTATTTTTCTTCCTTTCCAAAACATATTACGTGGTATTTACTTGTGTCTAGTTTGCATTTAGTCCTTGATCTGCTTTGTGTCATCTACGTCGTGCTATAAAGTCTTGGTGATTGTGATTGTGACTCATCATTTTTCTGGTTAATCATACGATTTTCAGGTTAATTATCAAGGTTCTAATATAATTCATATAATAAAATAATAATCAATTTTTCTTGCCAATAACAGATTTGAGAGAAAAACCAAGCCCCAATGCCGTTCCCAGCTTCAGTAGGTGCCCTTCGTGGCATCAGTTCTGGCTACCGTCCACCCACACCACCAAATCCCGAATTGGAAGCGGCATTAGAATACGAGAAAACTCGCAAATTTCTTGCAGCCAATTTAGCCTGCACTATGAAAATATCTCAAGAAATTATTCCCGCCCATTTTGGGAAAATATGGGGAACCCTCGTGTTTGAAACTCGGAAGGAAATATTCCACGATGGAATTTTCGTATTGGTGAAAGGCATTTCATTATCCAAGAAGCGACGCAAGGAAGACAAGCTGACTGGAAAGAAACATACACCCGCATTGAAATTCAAAATTGTCTCTCATTCTGGAAGAGAAACAGGAGAAGGCGAGGATGATGATGATGATGAAGAGGAATTGAGTAGTGGTGCCTACTTTTTTGAACCAGGAAGCGAAACATATGCTTTGGAGCTTGCAGTGCGGAAGGGAAAACCTGTGGAGGATTTACCTGCCCCGATGATTACCCCGGATGGAAAACTTGCGTATAGATTTCAAGGCTACCTTTCTGTTGGAGGGAAACACTTCCTGGTTGTGGAAATAAAGGTGCCTTATCAAGGGTATTACAACCTTATTGACCATCCTGCTGAAGCGGAAAAAGCAGTGAAAATAGAAACGCAGCTGAATTACAAAAGAAATATTCTCAGCCGGAGAAAGTTTGCAGATGCCTGGTTAACCAGTGATGCAAGCGGGTATTTACCTGAGGAAACTATAGATTTTTTGGTTGGAACAAAAAATCCTGAAAAGCTTGATCTCAAAGTGAAGGTGGATCTGCTGGAGAAAATATGGTATCAGGAACCCACTCGACGTCAAAGGACACCGCAGTCCAAGAAATTATCTGTGAAAATGAAAGAAATTTTGATTGCATCTGAAGAAAACGTTGGAGAAAGCGGGGAAAAGGAAATGCTGTGGAAAGGCGTATTAAGACTTCCCCCAGGAATGACACCATCATATAAATACGATTTTCTGAATAGCATCAGCTACATTCTGAGGCTGACAGTGATGGTGGTTGGAGATGAGGCGAATGGAAAAATCACTGGAGAAAGTCCGATTTATATTGGATCTACAAGAGGAAGTCCGGAAGAGGATGATGGTGACGAGGAAGGAGAAAGGGGTAATGCTGATTCAGAGGCGGACTCAAATGCTGATTCAAATTGTAGCGGGATTGATCTGGCGTATGTGACGGGATATCCGATGATGTGCCCATCAAGATCTATGAGCTGCATTTATGACGCGGCTGAAATGTCTTCAACAAGGAGACCAAGAGCAGGATCTATTGCAAGCATTGAGAGCTCGACATCTAGTACTCCGTCAATTTATCGGTTGCCTCCGTCTTATTCGCAGCTTTCATCAAGAAGACCAACACTAGAGACTTGTAATTAAATTAAAATTTATAAAAAAAACTTGTTGTATGTCTATACTAATATTATTTTTTTACTGTTTTGAAATTTAGTACCACCCGATTACTGTGAGCTGGAACTTAAAGAGCAGCCATCCCAAGAGGAAGAGAAAGCTCAAGTGGAGGACGACGGGGAAGGAAAAGAAGAGGAATAAAATATTAATTTGTTTCAAAAATGCAGAAAATATTCAAATGGTTTCAAACACTTTTAATACACAAAAATATTGTACCCTTCTCACAAACCAATTTAAAAATTACTCACAGAAAATACTTATCACATGAGTTATGAAAAGACATAAGCATAAATGTTTGAGATTGGTTGCTGGTAAGTTCATTTGAATTTATTGTCTTGGACAAAACACATGTTACAAACTTTGCGCAATAAATTTATCAATAGTTTAAACTCAAATTTAAAACATGCAAATTATTTAAGCAGTTTCCATTCAGGACCATTGTACATTTGTAAAATACTTTGAATGGGAATATAATATGATTTAACATATCATGTTCGTTTATTCAGTAAGAGTTAATTAATGATATAGTAATAAGTATGCATCTACTTATTTAATCCAACGAGACTTCATGAGTGTTTTCATTCTATTCTCTAAACTCTAATGTAAACGTATTTTTGGACTCGCCAATTATCAGTATCGTTTGTTTGCTGTATGATAAGAGTATTTAAATTATCAATCGCTTGTGAGTGTGAAATAAATTTTGAAACAGTTTGCCATGTATTACTGGTCTGCCAAATGTCGGATTTTGAGTTTGTCTATTCTCATCTACCCTATTATCAATATTATCATTGTATTTGCAAACTGCCAACGATGGTTAGCATAACGTAACGAGATAATAATAAAATTTTTGATATTAAGCTACAGCACACAATAAAAAAGAACATTTTCTGTCACTTTCAACAAATCCTTTGCTGGCAAGAATTAATTAAAAATCAGTAATTGGCTAGTTGAGTACCTAACAGTTGTAGGATAATATTATCATGGAAAACCGATTAAATATGAATTTAGAGCAACTAATTGTTGGAGACCAACTTAAGTATAAAAATTATTTCCAAGTTTTAGCAAAGTGTCAACTATTTTTTTAGTTACGCGATACGCTATTAATTATTCACTTGTTTTGTCAAGTTGCTAATAGAAAAGAGCTATCTTTGACTACTCTCAAACGATAACATTTGGAAGGGCTTGACAAAGCCCCCGATTGGGTTTTTACAAGCCCTTAAATTTGGGCTGACGGTTGGCGCGTTTTATATTTTGTTGGCAGCAATCTTTACTAAAATCTAGTTTGGTTTGTTAAAAGTATAGAATTCATTATAACTGTAATTCAGGCAAAATAATGTAACAAGACGATAATTTGAACGCACGTGTTTACATCATGTATTTATCAATAAACAGTTATGGTAACGCACTGAATAAAAATGAAATCAATTATCATCGGTTATTCTGTTACAGTTTTTTTACATTTTGAATTGCTGTTTACGTTATCTACAGTTGAGCACCTCAGTTGTCAGTGCCTGTAGTGTGCAAAATCCATCCTTGATGACAGCGAGAAACACTTTTTTCAAAGAGTTTTTTCCTGAAAAAATTTCTGATACTAGACTTTGCTGATTAAAACATTGATGACACATAAAATAAAAAAGTAAACAGTTGGGATCGAGTTTGGTTGAAACCTTTTAGGGGAGAAATACATACGTTGCAGGGTCCATTTCAGACGTAATGCAAATATATTCTTGATGGGTGATCTGGAATATGAAACTATATTTTGAATCTGAAAGCTAACATCATACCAACGTTTGTTAGCAATGAAAGCAACATAAACATTAAAACACACAGATAAACTTGAGGTCTTTTGTAAAACTAGTGAACACGTAATTAGTATCCGTCCCTAAATTATTTGTCCTTCACACAACTAAAATCCCCAATTGTTCTTGGTGTTCGTTTTAAATGCAAAAACATGATAGTGATTTGATGTTCTCTTTGTTTCTGTAAATCTGTTTTGGTTTAGCTTTGCATAAATAGTTATAGACAAACCGCATAAAGAAAACGGCAATGATGGGAAAATTGAGGAAAACTCGCATTCATATACCTTGAGCAGGAACACACATGTGTTTTAATGCTGCTGGCTGTTTGATATGCCAATTATTACGATTTGAGTATGGCACCAGTTAATCAAAGTCAAAATCTAAAATGTAAATCCAACCAAAACCAGTTTGTATTCTTCAATATTGTAATTAAAAACAAGTTCAAACTCCATGCAGAATCGCATTACTCCGATTCAAACCCGTCAGCACAGGAAAAACAGGACGCAAATTAAATCAAGATTATATTATTATGTGAAATATATCCAGTTTTGGTTGTCCATCAATCAATCCAGAGTCTGGGAAATCGGACGAGTCTTACTGTCTGTGAAAATTTGTTACGTAACTTGGACAAACATGAATAATGCATTGAAGGTGGGAGAATATATTGAATCTAAATAAAACACAAGCACATACTTTGGTTTGATCTAATCCAAGTCAATAGGTATGACAAGTGTAATTTACTTTAAAAGGTAAAACTTGTTTGGTTACATGTGAACTATTGTTGAGTGCTGAGGTGAGTCGATCAAGTTTTCAAGAAGGTGGTATGAGGTTTATTTGCGCTATAAAATAAATATTACAAGTTTTCCTTTATAATGACGAATTCTCTCTTATGGAACCACCTTGGTTTTGGATTATTTCTTCACGAATTATTTTGTTAAAGATAAAAACAAGTCAATAAAGAAACTTGCGTCGTGTGAATTTGCAATTATTTGTCGTGTAATAAAGATCTATGCATAACTTCTGTAAACCTGAACTACCTTCTTTCTTACCAAAACAATAAAGATTACGCTTCCTGTCGGGTATTCTTGTAAAGTGAGTAGTACAAGGAGATATTTGAGGCAGATCCATTAATTCTTGTTAATGGTACATCTACAAGATTCCACGTATCTTTGAAGCACTAATGAAATAGTGATATTGGGAAAATACAGACGCTGAAGTTGGGTTTTTACAAGAAACTGATACTAATCTTTGGTACATGGCTCATCCAAACATGTTTTGCTCTTGTTTTTACACGAATCTAGTATAAAGTGATGTATTGAAATGAAATGATATAAAAGTTGGGTAGGAGGTCACATTCGAAGCCAGATCTATTCCAGAATTGATACTATACACTTTCCTTCCGAAAACGCAGTAAAATGGGATTATTTAGCTTCTCCATTTTTGAGTTTATCAAATACGTTGTTATTTTTAGCGTCACTAAATTTCTCTGGAGCAAGCGAGAATCTATTCCCATCGTTTTGGGCACTCTTCGTCGGGATGTTTGGTAAGAATGAGTATTTATACCAAAATCTAGATTCAAGAGAAATTTCATATTAAACTAATTAATTACCCGTTGATTTCAGGCTGTTGTACGTCCTCTACTACAAGATCCTCTTGCAATGGGTAATGAGGAAACGAAAAAACGAGACAATAGCCAAATCCCTTGATAACATTGTGAATGAAGGTGAAGGTGATCGAGTCTGTTTCTACTTTGGAAAAGAAAAATGGACTTACAAACAGGTTTGAAGTTTTTTTAAACACATTGACATGATTCTCATTGTGACATAAAAACATAAATTCACTTTCCCTACAGATTCAAGAATTGAGTTTCCGCGTGTCCAACCATTTTCAGGGAGTTGGTCTCAGAAAGGGAGATTCCGTAGGATTAGCAATGACCAATCGACCTGAAATGGCAGCCATTTGGGTTGGTTTAGGAAGGGTAAGAATTAGAATTTTAAAACTTAAATATTCAACGACTAAAGAAGCCAAATTTAAATTCAGTTTTCTCATTTTAGATTGGAGTAATCACGGTTCTCATCAACACGAACCTTCGTGGAGATTCCCTTGAAACTTGTGTTTCTGTCGTGAAGTGCAAAGCTTTTATAATGGGAACAGAACAGAAAGAAGGTACACTTTAGTATCCCATACGAATTCAGAAATTTTCACTAGTCTTACATTTCCCCAATTGTAAATTCCAGCCATGTCTGAAATCCGACACGGGAAACGGAAGGATTTACTATGCCCCAATATTTACGAACTGGACCGTTTTATGGAGGAAGATAAAAAACCCCTTTATCAAGACTCCTCATTTCCAACAATTGATATGGCAAGTTGTCTACTGAAAGCAGGGTCAGAGCCAACATCAGTTGCAAAAGACCAACAGCCCAATTATCTGGATCCGCTTTTATATCTTTTCACATCAGGAACAACTGGGACACCAAAGGCTGTTTCTTGTAGCCACGGGCGGCTCAATTTCCTTGCCTCAACTGCATCCACCATTAATTTTTCTTCAAATGATGTGATTTATTCTGCTCCACCTATGTATCACCTTGCAGGATTATTTGCTCCTATTTGGGCCTTTGTTTATAGAGCACCTGCTGTTTTAGCTGTGAAGTTTTCTGCTTCCAATTTTTGGAATGATATTCACTTCTACAACGCAACAGTTTGCATGTATGTCGGAGAATTTTGCAGATTTTTGCATAATCAACCCGTAAAACCAGAACTGGAACAGGGGCACAAACTGAGGGCTTTCTTCGGAGGTGGTGGGCTCAGACCCGAGGTTTGGGCAGCTTTTCAGAAAAGATTTAATGTGAAAACGTTTGTGGATATTTATGCAAGTACTGAAGGAAACTGTACAATGAGTAAGTAAATTGTTTTATTTAATCTTTTGGCAAAAGAAATTGTAAAAATATTTTTTGTTTTGCTTTAGTAAATCTCCAAGCTAAAATTGGAGCGTGCGGTTACATTCCTATTTGGTTTCAACCCATTCATCCTATCCAGCTAGTAAAAATTGACCAAATTACAGGAGAAATCATAAGGGACGCAAACACAGGATTTGCGATTCGGTGTGAAGACGGAGAATCTGGTGAACTGATTGGAAAAATTGTTGATTCCGTGCCAATGTCACGATTTGATGGATACACGGATACGGAAGCAACCGAGAGAAAAATCGCACGAAACGTTTTTATCCAAGGTGACAAATATTTTCGAAGTGGGGATTCCTTTTCAAGGGACAAGTACGGCTATTATTACTTCCAGGACAGGATTGGCGATACGTTTCGTTGGGAAGGAGAGAATGTTGCTACAACATTAGTGGAAGCTGTTATTTCAAGAATTTTACAAATGCGGAATAATATTGTTTATGGGGTAAAAGTGGAAGGGACTGAGGGTTGTGCGGGTATGGCAGCTATTTTGGATTGTAATGATGAGAACCTTGACATCCAGAGTTTAGCTGAAGGAATGAAGAAATCTTTACCCAGGTATGCGATGCCCATGTTTATCAGATTTGTTGCTAGTAATAAAGGATTGGACATGACGGGGACACTCAAGTTCCAAAAATTTCGGTTGAGGAATGATGGCTTTGATTTTGAGAAAATTGCGGATCCAATATTCATCTATTCGACGGCTACAGAATCATATAGCAAAATGGATTTGGAAAAGTATAGGGAAGTCAAGAGGGGAAACTACAGATTTTAAAATGGAAAACATTTATCAGTTCTTTTTTAAAAATATTTGCTTGAATTGTTACAACTATTTTTAAAAATTGGAAGACGAATTTTAGCAAATTATAATTACTTATTTACTTATAAAAATTTAAACAATACTTGTTAATGTTACAATATCAGCTCTAACTTCAGCAAACTATCGTTGGTTGAAATAAATTTATGATACGGAATATAAAAATATGGCATTTATTTGCTAATGTAGAAGTAAGCAGCATTGATAACCCATTCAAAGAGTGCTACTGACATCTGCCACCTTTTCTATTTAAAGAAATTTGTTGATGTGAATACAAAAACCATTTCGTGGAAACTTAGTGGCATTATGGGACAAGTAGATGACAAGTGATGGATAAGTAGGTGATGGGTAGACGACAGGTATATGAACTGAAGGTGACATGACAGGATGGTTATAATCAGGGTTTGAAATGGCAATAAATGGCACGACTGCAATAGCCGGCATTTCTGGCATTTGGCAGACAAAGTAAGGAATTGTTGTCAGCAATATTGACAAAAAGAGTAAATAATTACTTCAAAATTTAAATTTTTAGCTACATAGAGCAACTTAAGCGTTATCATGCTCCGTAGTACTTACTGCAAACTAACATTAACTCAAAACGTGATCATTTAAAAGCTTTAAATCCAAACAATTCATCTTAATAGGAAATATAATGTTGCCTATGACATCGCCTTACTGTAAAGTATATGGCGCATTCGTGTGTTTTATATGGGGGAAATATTGCCAGTCAGTGGCAAAATACTAATATTCCAAACACTGGTGATAGTAGAGGTTGGCTATCAAAATTGCATTGTAGAAACACAGACATGAAATGAAGTTTTAAAACTGTGATGTTCCAGAACTTTCCTTAAAACTTATTCCATACATTTGCTATAAGAGAATAGGCTCCCACATAACATGGTAGCTCTTTCTTTAGTCTGTGCTTGGAGGTAAAAGACATCGGTTTCAGGTTGGTCTTTTTGAATTTGAGGAATATTAAAACTCTGATTTTAAAACGCTAAGAAAATTACCAATTTTCAAGTATTAACAGGAGTGTAAATTGTATTTAAACAGTTCTTCAAAATATTAACTTTCAAATATATTTTTATGGGTTTAAAAATTCAGCAAACTTGGTTATGAATTCAAAAAAAAATTCCGTAAGGACAGTTCTTTGCATTTCTAATGGAACCATTTCTAAAGTGGAGTTAACTTTTCGTAAAATTTTTCCAATGTCTCGAAACACCCTTACCCATAATCTTCAGTGATTTGAACATAACATGGGCTATCATACTAGATTGATATAGATTGATATCAATATGGTTTTTCGTTTCTGCAAACACGAGTCATAAAGCTTTAATATTTTTAAGACGTTATATAAGCCGCTGCTGACATAAACTATAATTACTCGTATACTCCCAAGCTTTGAAGAAATTCAGTGCAGTAAAACAAGGAAGATTTAGAACATACTTAATTAAATCACGTCAATCAAACTAATAACAGCCTAGAACCCTAATGAACCATTTCCAGCTTTGAAACAACCTATTTTGTTATTTGAAAATTGTGATAATAATAAGCAAGTATAGTTAATTTTCTGTTTCTTACATGAAATTGGCGTTCTTCAATTGAGTACTTGACGCGCTCTCGTTTTGAGGACCGAAACGGACGTCAACATATTATACAGTCGATATCAGAAAGGAGTAGGATAAAGACGTGTTGCATAACATTTCAATAATGTTTTTATGTAAATTATTTTCAAACAATTGCACACCATATTTCTGCAAAGGAAAGAGTATGCTGGACATGGATATTGAGGACCATTTACGTCTTCAAGTTGTTCTTTGTAAACTAACAAAATGCACACCAGTTTTCTGGAATGATGAAAGGAAAGAGCTGACCGTAAACAAATCCCGGGTTGAAAAATACATTGCCTATGGCATCCATTTCAGCATTCTGGCTTGTATGGCTTACGAAGCAATATTAAATGGAATCATTGGAAAGGATACCAACAAGTTCAATTCCCTCCTACGCATTCTCTTTCTTGTTCTTCAATGTTGGACTTCACTTTACTATCACGTTGGTTGGGGCGAGTCTCGAGAAATTTGCGCGCTGCTGAATGCAACCACAAAAAATTTCAAGGGATTGAAAATTGGTGAGAAAATTCGTAAAAATACTTTGTATATAAGGTGATAACGTTATAACCGTCTTTTTTAAAGGAAACCTAAATACTAGAGCTGTAAAAGGACTACTGTGGCTTATTAAGATCAGCCAATTCATAACGACCTTGGCTTTTGCCATCACGATCGCCGTATTTCCAGAACTGCCTCCATTTCCAACGTCACTCGTCGCCAAACGACAACATTGGTATGTAACTGGGATCCGAACTACGCTGACGATGCTTTGCTTGTGGAATCTGAGCGTTTGGGTGTGTCACGGCTGTCTTATATTATGCGGGTTGGTTATCACCCACGGAACTATATTTATTGGAATCCAGTCCCTGAAAAACTCTTCATTCAACTGCTCACAAAGGAAATACAAGATTCTTCAAATTCTTACAATTCATACAAACATGGTCTTTCAAAATTCAATTCATCTCTCCATGCTGATGGCAGTAATCGTAATTAGTATTCTTTGCAACGTAGCATCGATCAAATATCATGATAGTTTGCCAGCAATGGTTTTTCTTATGATGAGTTTGGTTGGTACGGAAACAGCAACACTTTCCGTGTTTAGCACAAAGTTTCCAGGAAACGTGAATTGGGCAAGTGGTGAGCTACTCAAATATTGGAAACGTTGCTTGCCACAAGGCATCAAGAAAACGGAAAGGAAGATGGTGAGATCACTGAGAAAAATCAGGGTTCAATTCGGAACTTCAAATTTCTTTGAAAGAACAACTAGCTTGGTGATTGCAGGATTCCAAGTTGAATCGATTATGAATTTGCTGCTAATATTAAGATAGATATTTTTGGTATATAGATTAGTTTGAAATTACAATGGCATCCAAAAATGCTTAAGCGACGTTTGGCTTAAACAAAGTTAACATATAAACATGTTCCAAAACTACTATGTTATCATTATTTCAATTCTAAACTCGTAACATGTAACTCAAAGTAGATGTAAGAGAGTCTGTTTGTAAACCCAAAACTGATCAGTATATTCTGTATCTTTAATAGTAGAAATTTCACGACATCTTAAAATTCTTTAAATGTGATACCTTTTCAAAATAAGCAACCCATATTAAAGCATAGGAATTAAATCCGTATGCTTTCTCTTGTAATAAATATTCACTATTTTTAATTTTGTTACTGCAACAAATGTTAAAAATTAAACGTAGGTGCTAATTCAAATATTTATATTTAAGGTAAACTTATCTGCTGCAACAAATGCTTTTAGTTAATTGAATTTCTTTCTTTAATTAAAGTAAATGTTTACATTCTTAATATAGCTTATATTTACGTTTATGTTAACTGCCCGTGTATAATTCTTGTCTATGCTAAACTAATTGCTTTTACTAATGTTAGGTATTGGTCTGTTGGGTTTACTGATGCAAGTAACGTTTAATTTATTGATGTAGCTACCGTTGAGTTAAAATGTTACCATAAATTATGTGTATGCTGAGCTAGTTGCTATAAAAGTGTTGATTTAATTAATTTATAATTTTACGTCTACGAGAAGTTACTTCAGAAGGCTTTAAACCCTATTTAGTGGCAAGGTGCAACTAATTCAAAATCTGCAGGATTATCTAGAACTTGCTACAACTTTATGGCTGGATCAGAAGTACAGCATTAGTAACATTATTACTAAGCACATTGAAAAATTCTCCGATTGATTCTTTTGAAAGCTTAAAATGCTCCCCACAGTTTATTGGAAGGGGTTGTTGCGCCTTCCACTTGAGTCTGAAAGTAATACCCAGTTTTTCGTGTATTAAATGTAAAATGCTTTGCACGTTTTCTATTAATGAAATCTTCACTAAAAAGCCTAACATACGAGCCTCGCTTGAGAAGCAGTAGTGTTATAGCAATACCCCCTCCAAACGCAGATCTAGCTCCAAACAAAAATATGTCGGGTAAAATACCAGAGCCGCTGATACTCATCCATGCTACACATGTGAGAAACAGTTGGCCCCACACAACAAAAATCAGAATTAAATCCCCCAACATTACCTTTACAAGATTCACACCAACTAGTAAATCCACGTAGTAGGCTACACATATTTTAGCCGATAAAGAAGTGGCTTTTGCTTGCAACGTATGCATGTACGATTTGACAGATTCCGAAATCAACAAGAACATTGTTATGACTACTCCCACATATTTGAAAAGATACCAGATTGCGAAGTTGTAAAACTGCCAGGCAACCACGGAAATACATACCTTCATCACAATGCCCTGGTGTTCCTTGGGGCATAAATGGTAGCAGCTCGTTTAGCAGAAAAACGTATGGGTTTATACCTAGAATAGTAGCAGCAAGGGGAATCGGACCATTGAGGATGGTTGATGAAACCATATAATACGCAATGAGAATTCCTGTCACATCCACATCCAATCTTGGGTCACGTTCACGTTTGAATTCTTAAGAATAAAGAAAGTTTAATTATGGTTATGCTTGCCAAATATTAAATAAAGTTAAGTAAGTGTAGTATGCTTACGAAACGTCATCCCATTTCCAACAATGAGGTTTATATAGTCAGCCATTGAGAGGAAGTCGTGCGTAATGACAGCCAGCGCCAACAAAAGCAGAGCACAGAAGTTGACCACAATCAACATTGTCATGTCTATTATGCCTATATTTATGGATTCCGGAGAAAGCAGCTTCTTGAACAGAACATATGTGCACGATAAGCAGGTAGCTGCCCCAAACGAAAACGAAAGAAACAACCAAACGAAGTTTTTTCTACTGGGTGGATGCACAGTAAACCGAAATGTGTGTCGATTGAGTAACTCAATGTCAACAAAAATTGAGGGTAACTTGGCATAAGCTGCCATATAAGCACGTAACCCAACATAAACTAAGGGGGATATAATAGTGTCTTCATTGGAAAATTCATTTATTTTAGTTTGTAATTCACCAACCTTTCCTAGTCGCTTCATGTTTAAACTGCAGAAATTTTGAAGTCTGAAAATGTTCAGCGAGTCAGCAGATTTAAGTTTATATAATTATAATATATAAATATATTAATAATAAGCAAGAATTTTGGTATAACATAATTTAAACCTAGTTTAGGAAACTGTCTCAAGTTCTAAAATTTAAAATTGGGATAAAATATTATTTTTATTCTATTTAGCCTAAAGCGCCAATATTGAGACATTTGCGAACAAAGCCCAAAGTAGAACAAGACCTTAAATTTTGAGAACCCGACTATTTTGGATTTCTCTTTTAGATAAGTTGTATGTCTAGGTATTTAAAAAATTGATCTAAGAATTAAATCGGAACATAAAATTAAGTTTTTTATAAATACAAACAACTGTCAACCCTTAGTTAATATGGCTATGTATCCCTCATAAAATATATTAAACCTTAAACCGTTGTGAACACAAAACAAAGTAATTGCTATAATATGTTTTAAATTATATTCATTTAAAAATTTGCGATCCTTCCATTGTATGTTAATTTGAGACACGAATATTGGTACCAGTGGATAAACGAAAACCTTCAGGTCTCCACGTGTGCGAAAAGTTTAGCAAACTAGGTCGAACTTGTATTTAATAAATATATATAAATTCGGATATAACTTTTTAACTAAAAAAACAATATAGCGGACAATTAGACTATTTTACAGGTTCCAACTTTAGAAGTAAGTTATACTTTTATTTTATGACTTGAAGTACCTAAAATATATTAGACAAGTTATATTAACACATTTTCTTTTTATGTTCATTTGGATAAATTAATATAAATTAAATCAGGTACCTATTGATCGATAAAGGTAAATGTTTTACATGTAGACGCGCATGTAAAAAAGATGCTTGTCGTTGTCCAATTGGTTATATTTATGAGACAAAAAGTTTTCAGTAAAGTCTTTAAAATAAAACATTTGTAAGGAATATTTTTAGTATTATACTGTTTAAATAAAGCATAACTTATTAAGTTTGAAAATAGCTTAATAACTTAAAAACAATTTTGCTTCTTAAATACAAAATCTAAATACATCTATGTTTTTGTCGGAGAGTATGTCCGATTTATTGGATAATTAGCAAAAAAATTCAAAAAAAGGATAATTTAGTTGTTCAATATAGTACACCCCTGGCGATAATGCATTTCCTTTAAGACCAAAAATTTAATTTTAAGATAAATTGTTTCCAACATTAAGTAGGAACGAAAGAATAGACATGTTTTTCGAGTTTAGCGCGTGTCGGCAGCGTACGGTCTACATTCCCACAAGGTTTGGGCTACAAATGTATATTTTGGAGTTAACAAAAAAAAACATCTAAATGTTTGGTAATCCACAAAACAACTAGGTGTTTAATGAGAACAGATTTTTCCATGTTGTTTTAAAATAATAAATGTATGTTTGTCCATAATGGAAGGGTTAATAAATTTAGAACTTTTTGGAAGAATTATAATTTTTAGGTTATGACTCCAGACCTAATCTTTCCAATAGAAAACAAATATATAGCCCATGGTTCGTAAATATTAGTTCATGTTGTTTTCATGATTGGCTCAGAGTGGAGTGAACATTTAGCATTGAACGCCATACTACCGAATAAACGTTAAATACAAGTTGGAACTAATAATTATTGTTTGATTAACATTTAAAAACACTTGAATTAGTTACAGTCGGTAAAATCTGTCAAAGGTTTCTTTCAAATATATAGGTTTTTGGATTTTACCTCATTCTAATTAAACGTAGCTTTTCCACTTTCTTTGATTTTTTCTGGAAACCCTACGTCTACAAACAAAATGAAAACGTTTTAAGAAAAATTTAGAGTATTAAACTAAGCTTAATCAATTCTCCCACGATGATACCATTGTATCCCCTCTTGTTTATATTGGTCTCCGAATTTACAAAATTCTTTTCGCCAAAGTTCCTCCACTTTTTGTAGACATGGAGCTACAAAATCAGCATACGATCCGCTTTACAGTGCATCCTCCTAAATTTGGTCATTTCTCTTTCATTTGCCGTTGTGACCTGCTTATCATGCACGTATGTCCTACTGAAGAAGTTACTCCGCCCTGAAAAAATTGAAATAGACTTAATAAACCTTACCATGTTGATTGTGGTAAACCTTTCTGCAGTGCTTTTGTTAGCATTGGTTGCTATCGTACACGACTTTCTCTCAACATCCGACTACATTAATAACTTCCTTAGAAATGGACTGCAATTCCGTAAGTAAGCAATCATACTGTTAATTCAATACTTTAAGAACTGACGAAGCATATCTTTTCTGTTTGTCAGAATTTAAAAGGGCACGCAACCAACATTTTGATTTCGACGTGGTCGGGTTTCTCATCGCATATTACATGATTGGAGTAACTGTCCTTTTGGACCGTGTTTCTCTTTTCATAGCCATTATGGATATAAACCCATACCGATTTTTGCTACAAGAGCTTTTTCCATTTATGCCACTGAGGGATAATCAAAGCATTGAGTTCAAAGTAGGCTTCTTCGTGGTTTCTTGGATGCTATGGAATTATGGAGCTTTTTATCTTTTCAAATATGTCGGGGTAATCCTTACAATGTTTCTGCTTTTGGCGGAGTGTGCTAAATCATATCTGCACACTTTGAAAGAAAAAACCGTGTTATCAGCAGAGTTATAGGTACACCACTATACTACCTTGCTGGTTAATGTAACTCTGGTTAGAGTTATGCTAGGCAACCTCATTCTCGCTTTTGTGGTTTGGGCCCAATTTTTCCTTACATGGTTGGCCTGGATGAGCGTTAATGGTGACGATATTCTCCCGTGGGTTATGTTGCTTACATATAGAGCTGGTTTCATAGGAGGAGCTGCTATCAACCTTCTTCTTCTTAAAAGGGGCTCATACGTTAGGCTTTTCAGTCATAATTTCATTAGCAGCAAACGAGCACTATATTTTACGTTTAACCCAAGAAAATCTGAGTACTATTTCACACTCAAGTGGAGGGCGCAACAACCCCTTCCGATTTATTGTGGAGCACGTTTTAAGCTTTCTAAAGAAGCAATTGGAATATTTTTTAATGTTCTCAGTACTAACATTACTAATGCATTGCTTTTGATACGGCCGTAATTTTTGCTGTTCTTTAAGGGACAAATATAACTATGCAGATGTATATAAGAAATCCTCGCTATTTTTCGTAAGAAACCTGCGTATGAGAGAATTGCGATGAAATGTCAGAAACATGAATCTTTTTATTAGAAAGTCGCGTATGATAAAATTGCGCTAAAATGTAGGAAACAGTAACCTTTTTCCAAAGCCAAAAAATAATTTCATTTAAATCATTATCGTTTAGGTATCATAAAAACATCACGGGTATAGTTTTATGTATTTTTTTGGATACTACATAGTTTTTAACTATTCGTAAAAGGATGCTCATATTTTTTTACAAATGTTTTCATTTTCATGGTGTATGCAATGTTCTACAACAACTCCTTATTTAACTAGCATTGTTTATTGTGATCTTCCTTACTTGCGTTTTTGTCCAGTTTTGGGTACAGTTTGGGCTTCTCATGGTACTTGGTAAAGTCGTTTCTTTATAGCGATTCCGATTTTGATAACGCAAATATAGTCTTTTGATAACTGTGTCATGTACAGATCTTTCCAAATTCCCATTCGACATTTTAACTTTTCAAAGACAATGAACTGTTGTTTTGTATTCACCGAATGTTCTCCAGCTGGGGATTATTGCACATGCGAGCATATCAGGTAATAATGGATTATCTAAGTGTTGCGCTTTGAGTGCTGGGGTAAAAAGTTTTATCAGCAGAATGTCTAAATTTTTCTTCACACAAATTTTGTTAGTTATAGAGCCTTTATTTGCATTTTAACATTTGTACTTGGCTTTTTACTGAATTATTTGAAGTTCACTATTGTTGGAGTTTATTCTTCCGACAAATATTTTAAAACTCAGAAGTCTGTAGACGAAGCTCAAAGCGAACACGCTCATTGGATGCAATGATTTTTATAATTTAACAATGTAGTAGACATGTTTTTGGCTAAAGAGGTTTTATTTTTATAATTTAACAATGTTTTACATTTACATGGTTCGGACCTTATGGATATTTGCATGAAGCGGTATCCCAGCAGGAATTTAAATGGAGTATATAAATATAAGTCTGTTTCTCAGTATGATTCATGACATTTTAAGCGTATATTCAAATATTTGCTTGGATTTTGAGATTTTATTCAAATCATACAAATAGCGATGAAGTCTAATTTTAGACGCAAATTTCTGACAAAGTTGCGAGGATTTCTACATACGCATGTTTCTTACAAAATCTGCGCGGATTTCTTATATACATCTGCATGTTTAAATGCATCCCGTTCTTTAATATTACCCGTTACTGGAAACAAAGTATCACAGATGAGCATAGTAAATTTTAAGAAAACATTAGTGTAATAAGTACGGTCCGGTTTATAATGATTTTACTTACTTTTTGTTTTCAAACTGACAGATATGTCGTTTAGCATATGACCAATATGCATAAAAATAAGCTTTGCCTCACATTTTGCATATTTTGAGTTTTACGGCATTTTTGCATAGTTTTCATATATTTTGGCATTTTTAGAGCATATTGCATGCAAAATCCAAATTTAAAAGTTTTTTTGGGGTTTTAAGCAGGCATAAAAGCACTGACAAAGCCCAAAAACGATCTAGTTAACATGCGTAGCACATAAAAATGTTTTGTCTTTGAATTCATAATGCATTTAAACATGCATTTAAATTAACATTTGAATTAACACTAGATGACTAGGTACCAGATTGAATTTACCTAAATTTTTCGGGTTAAGCACTCCTAAAGTCAGAGTTTTTATAGCATATTTCACATGTTTTTACAACTTAGAAATGCTAGCGAGACACCACTAATTGGTAGTACATTTTATGCACAGCGTCTCGAAAGCAAAAAATATTTACTTGTTCAGTTGAGTAGTAATAGTAGTATTCGTAGTTTTACAAATATCAATAATGCTATGTGTTTTAATAACACCTGAATAAGGAGTTTAATAAAAATCATTTGAAAACAAGTAAACGAGAAAAATATCAAGGTGTGTGGATAATTTCAACATAGAGAAATTATTATATTATACCATTTAATTATCTACAAAAGTTGGTGGATATGTCAATTCATATTATTATTTACATGTATGAATAAAATATTAAGTATACAACAGACGTCCAACTTTGTCGAAAATGAGTATTTGCAGCTAGGTTGGCCAAACAAATTATTTGACGTTTAACATTTAAATAAATGTCGTCATCAAGTCTTTATTTAATCTGATATATCTCAATCCGACTTTCCTGAATTAAGGTCTTCTAATGTCGCAACTTCTCTTTTTCGAGATACCTTTTTATTGCTCCTGGAAAACGAAAAAATTTTCCCGAGGAATAGTCCAGTTTTTTTGTAAATTAAAAGCGGTATATTTTTAACCTTTGTTCTTGCCTCACAAACAAACTGCATAATGCAAACTAAATAGCCGACAGATAGAACAACAAAAATAATTGAGATATTCCCACTTAAGTTTGAGATGCCTGATTTTAGCTCTACATCATCCTGGTTTTCCAACCTTTCACCAAGTATCTTAGTCATATAGTTTACCGTGAAATCTGTCCACCAAACAAAAATCCCACTGTTTTCTAATCCTCGAAGCTTTAGAAAACTTGTCGAACTCACACGTCGTACAAAGTTAATAGCATGGTCAATTTTAAACATTGATTGCTTACTGAGATAAACTTGGTCTCGAATTTTTGAAATTTGCCGCAAATACCGATATGTTTCATGTGCTTCTACATCCGGCAAAAACAGAGCGGTTTGATTACATGGTTGCAAAATGTGTGTGAAATTTTTATTGAAAAATGTCCACAAATATTTCGGATGTAGTTTCGTTTTGTTCAGTACAAACTCAGTGTAACTTGGCAACTCAGTTATATGGCTGTAGTACCAGTCAACTTGGCTAAACTCGCTGGATATGAAGAGGTAAGCTCACTAGGAAAATACAAGGATTGGGTGTATCACTTCGATTTCCAGGAGTAATGAAATTTCCAACCATTTTTTGAATTCCTTGAGGATCTTTAAACCCAGTCCGACCAGTTATTCTTGTATAAATGTTGAAGGAGTAATCTGTCAGCGCTTCAAAAGTGTCAAAGGGTATAGGAGCTCGGGGAAGTGTAATTTTAGTGATGTTCTTGTTCTTGTAAGCGTTGCTTAAAACTAATGACATTAAAAGGTACGGCCCAACTGCCAATCGGACGTTTCGAAATCTCAAATACCTAAAGGCAATGGGGTCACCTTGTTCAAGAAGGGCTTTAATTACTAAAAGGTATTCTAGTAAAAGATTTCTTACTACCTCTCTTTTGCAAACAATCCCCCTTTTTGTTCCTTGTTTGCTGAATAAATCAAATAAATAACAGTAAACGGTAATTGAGGCTGTCGATAACCCAATAAAAATCCAAATATATTTATCAAAAATTGCTGAAAGCTGTTCGAATGCTAAACGTTGTTTCCCAGCTGTACCACAACTCACGAACTTAAGTTTTACTTCGTGAATTCGAAAAGGATAGTTTTCTTCCTTACCCGCTAAACCAACCCCGAATATTGGCATTGATTGCCTGGTTTCGAGGGGGATTTTGGAAATATCATGCGATCTTCGGATGTTAAGGGACCAAAAATTAATGTTTTCAAAAGATCCATTCCCAACTACTGTCTGCATCAGTAATCGTATTTCAAACCGATACTGAACCTTTTCTAACTTTAACCACATATTTCGATGTGATTCTACTGTGCGGGAGCGCAACATGTTGAAAGCAGATTCTCGAAGTAATTGCTCATTTTCCTGCGCGAAGAAAGCATCCTCGTATTCACCTAAAACGGCGACGCCCCAATGAATATTATCGGTATTTGAATTCACAACTTTAAATGTGTTGGCTAAAATATCGGATGAAAACTTGGTGCCAACATTTAAAGCCTGAAATATGTGAAATTGTTTGCAATATCGGCAGAACAGTATAGTCGAATCTAGTTTATATTTTGCAACATTATCTTTCAACTTGTTCATACTAAACGTTAGCTCTTCACGATTCATCGTGCTGTAGTCGTCCCACCACCCGTTATAGGCTATATTTAGTGTTGTTGTCCAAGCTTTCATAGTATCAATGTCGGTAGGCAATAATTTTGTAACAATAACGTCATAAATTTGCCTTGTTTTTATGAGATAATTCCAGTATACTTTTTCGCTCGTTTCATTATTAACCCGGTAGAGTTGATGACTCCAGAATTTTCGGTAGCTGGCTGGTATAACCATCCGCAATGGAGGAGTTTCCCATGCACCATATTCATAGAAAATTGGATCTTCAGTGGGATTTGGAGGAAATAAATACCAGTGGCTCTCACAATTCCAACCTTTGGATTTCGCACTGTTGTCGATGAATGGGATGTCAAAGCATTCCAAATCCTTTCGGGGTGACTCCCTTTTGCACCAGTTAACTACACTGGTTTTGTTTGCATGAATGCGGGATACCGTTTCGAATGGGAAGGTTCTCTTCCATTCAGTATATGTTGGGGATTGATCAAATTTGTGAAGTCTTTTTAAAACAAAGTATTTTACATGAATGACATCGTAGCGAGATAGAACTATGGGAGTTTTAAATTGGGGAAGGTTGATTCCGTTGTAGTTTATTATGTGGTTTAAACAGTTTGGGAGCTTTTCAATTTTTTCATGCAGATTGACAACTTCTATAGAAGAGTCAGTTTGGGTCAACCAATTGGTGTCTCGATAGTGGGAATAAGTTCGGGAGTTTGGAATTTCTGGGTAATATTTTGGGTTGGTGAAATATTGTTCCTCGGAAATATATTTTGTGACCGCGTTTTGAATCAGGCATAAGAACAAAATATATTTGGCCATGGTTTTATTATATTAATAAATCGGGTTTGGTTGGAATAAAAGTTGCATAATATTTTATAAAATTAAATTGCCATAAGCCCTTCAAAGCTGACCGTAATTTCTAAGTTTGATGGTTGTAATACGTCGTGCCACAACTTGTTTGCTCTAAAACTTGGGCTGATCGATTGAAAGGATTGGGGAAAAATTTCCAACCAAGGAGAATAATCTAATTTGTCAGACGGTCTTATAAATCTAATCGCATGCAGATTTCAGGCGTGTTTAATCAAAACTTGTCTTTTAATGGCCATATCATGATTACGATAGGAAAAAACTTTCCTTGTGGTTCAATCTAATGCCTCGGAAATTTCTGGTAAGTCTTTTTTAAATATTATGGATGTGACTATAAGAGTGGGGTTATGTTATAACTTATATGCAATTGATTGTAATATAACACAAAATGATGATATGAACCAGCTTTTCCAAAAAGGAAAACATATGTTCTAAAATGTGACTTTACAACTTCAAAACATGTCAAATGTGTCAAGCAGACCCCAATTTCTACGTAGATTTTAAGATAAGGTTCATGGAATATGAATCCATAAAGTGTTAAAAGTTTACTTAAATCAATAAAATTTGCTGTTGCAACAATATAACTTAAATTAAATTAATCTATGTATATTGGTATATAATGGATATTTTTCCCTGTAATGAGATCAGGCCCGCTTTACTTGGCCACAAATGAGGGTTTAAGCATTGGGCTGTTCCACCTCACAATGCCCCGCGATGTAGACGAAATTTAACTGTGTGTGTTGGTAGGTTAGGTAAGGTAAGCATGGGGCATTGTGAGGTGGAACAGCCCAATGCTTAAACCCTCATTTGTGGCCAAGTAAAGCGGGCCTGAATGAGATAATGACTACGAGTTTATGTGAGCGATTAAGGCTAATTCATTGGTGCTCAATTAAGTTCGGTTCACCTGTACACTGTAAATTAACTAAGAAAAGCTAAAAACGTGTAAATATAGTCAGTTAAAGCATGGTTGTTGGTATTCGCACCTTTGCTACAACTCCATAACAGTGTAATCGCTACAACTTAATTGTCTGTAAAACTCTACAATGTCCTCAAATGTGGGACGTTCGTCAGCATTCAAATTCCAGCAGTTTGACATTGTTTTGTAGCTAAAATAAAACAAAAAAAATTCCATACTAAATAAATATGTAAAAAGGTGGAGTTTTTAACAAAGGTTTTACATTTCTTCCGTTGCAAATTCAGGCATGTGTAGTCTTAATCCATTTTTTAATTCGTCAGCAAATCCAGTCGTCCATGCTAAACCTCCGTAAGGCACTTTCCCTAAAAGCATTTAGTTTTATACATTTTTGTCTGCATGAAATCAGAAAAACGTTAAACAAATATACCTAGACTGTATATTTCCCAAAGAGTAACACCATAGCTCCACACATCGGATTTCGAGGTGAATTCCATACTTGCCAATCCCTCATAAGCAATCCATTTCCAGGGTAGAGGTTCTTGTGATTTCTTCACGTACTCCATGTACTCATAGAGTTTGCGGAATAGTCCAAAGTCACCAATTTTGCATGTGAGGTTTTCATCCAGTAGCACATTTCTTGCAGATAAATCCCCATGGATTACATGTTTCCCTGCAATATAATCCATTCCAGAAGCAATTTCCTTTGAAAATCTATGCAAGTCCCGGGAATCTAGTGCGTCATTTTCCTCCATCCCATCTGTTCCGCCATCCCCCATATTTAAAACAACTCGTTTCTTTTCCCGTAACAAATCCAGGAGTGAGCCATTTGAGCAAAGCTCAGTTGCAATGTATAAAATTCCTAAATCCAAATTTAACAAATTTCTTTAAAAATTCATGAGATAGTCCAAAAAAATTTCGTTACCCTTCCTAATTTCCTTTGTGTAAGCCCCAATAAACCGAACCACGTTTGGATGTGTGCCAACGTAACAAAGTACTTTTATTTCACACAAGACACTTCTAAAACTGATGGCTGAACAGTTTTCATTTGGTTGCTTAATGGCAACAGGTTCTTCCCTTACTAAGCCTTTGTACACAGTTCCAAAGTTACCCCTTCCCAATAAATCCTTAGGATCTAAACAAAATTTATTACAATCTATTATGCAAACCCAATCCGAAAACTTGAATGCTTTTATTTACCAATGTAAATATCTGCAAGAGTCAATTCATATTTAGAATCGAATTTGAGGTATTCCGATTGTCCAGAAGCCTGTTCATCTGCATTCCCTTGCTTTCCGTTTCTAAATTCATTTTCATCCACATCCGAAATTTTTGGTGACACTCTGTTTTTATAATACAGCAGCCCTAATGCTAAGGCCACAATTAGTAATCCAAGTCCAGAACCCACAGCAAATAAAACCAAATTGTTGTTTTTTTCTTCGTTGATAGATATTAGTTTGGGATGGATAGGAGGTCTCCATGTTTGGGCACCAACAAAAGCTGTTAAAATACAAACTTGATCTATATAAAATTATCATAATTTAGAACGTGTTATAAATAATTGGAAAAAATACCAGAATATTTTTCCTCAAATACTAAAGGTAGAGCAAGGTTCGAAAAATTTGATATTTTCCACCACCCACTCTCCCATGAAAATGTTCCATCAAAAGCATCCACCATTATGTAGCTAATGTTGTAGATAGCGGCGAAATTTTTAAAATTTGAAAGAAGAATGAGGTAGTCATGCAATGTAGCTTCAGTTAGAGTCACAATTACGAAAAGTCGAAAGTAAATATTTAAATGAGGGTAAAACTCGCTCATGGCCTTTTTAAAGTACAGGTGTTTATCAAGTAGTTTTCCAAGGCTTTTTGGATTGGTATACTTATCTGCTTCCACATTTTCAGAGCACATGATGTGTCCCGCAGTGCTTAGCAAATTATCCGTGTCTGTTCGAAGGTTGGAAATTAAAATGGAATCCATAAATAATCCATGACAGCTTGATATACTCATTGAAATCCCTAGGGTCAAATTTAAATTCCGACCCCACCGCAGCACCATCGTATTCCGGAGCGTTGATGCTTTTAAAGAGTTTTCTTTGTTGTTTGAGCGAAAGTCTCCCCAGAGAAAAGTAATTCCTTTTAGAAACATTGTGTTTGCTGCTAACTTAGTTTTTGTGTAATTAAGGAATGTTTCAAAAACCTGTAATTTATCATTATCCGTAGTTTCATCTGTATCAAAATCTATTAAAAATCGTTTTTCTGAACCAATTAACCCTTCCAAAGCCATCGTGTGGACAGCATTCAAAAAGTCCTTGTAGTTATCCCTCCCAATCCTAACTTCAACCAGATCAAATCTCTGTAGCATAAATTGTAACAGTATTTTGTATTCTTCTAAGGATATTGGATTTTCTTTTCGCAAAAATTTAGGATAGAAAAATAAACCAAAATAGTTGTTGTGAAAGTAGCTTTCTGTTACAGTTGGCCTTTTAATCGTCCAATCTACACACGGTTCTACGACCATATCCTTAAATATTTTGGGATAGTTACGGAACACAAAATAAGGGTTGTAGTAGTTTGTGTTTGTTTCGATACTTCTGAGAACCGCAAACCATGTTTGATCATGACGGGGGGAAATGTCAGCGAAAGAACGTCCAAAAATTAGGGGAATTCCATTTAATGTAGCCCAATTTACAATAGCTTCAATATTTTCATTTACACCCAAAGCCTCGCTGTTGCAAAATGGGGTTGCGTGGTTGTCAATTATCAGTAGCCTAAAGCGGAGTTGGAAGTAAACCGTTGCTTCACGGTGTAGCAGTAAAATATTTCTCCTAATTTGTTTCATTTCCTCCAATTTCGGACGCACTACGACATAAAAATGGTTACTACTATTGTCTATCGCGTTCCTCAGCGAAGAATGCAACTGAAATCGTGTCTGTAAAGTGTACACGGAACCATTAACGTTTTTACAAGCTTCAACAGCAGCGGCTGCTCTAGCAGATTGGTTCAAGGCCACAAAAGATTTTAATTGGAAGGCACAGCCGATGCTTAAATGTGAAGACATTCGCTTTGCAAATCTAACGTCGACATTTACAGAGTACGTTTCATCGGTTTGTTTTGCTACTCCAAAAATGAGCGTTGTCACTTCTAAGTTAGCAGTAGGGTATGCTGTGACCCGGTTGAGTACATTAAGTTCATTCTCAACTTCTGTCCAGTTGTAGTCACAACCAGTAAAACCTGGTATTAAGTCGTTGTAGTGTAGCCAATCTGTGTAGTCGATAATTAAACTCAAAGGTGCTTCAAGGTTGCTCATGGTTTTGTTGATTATCTCGTAATATCCTTTGACTCCTTTTGATATCAACACTTTCCACTCAACTGCAAGAATGGTAACAAAATACGTCATTTCATTCCCAGCTTTTGAATACAAACAGAAAAAATATTTAAAATAAATACCGTGAGTTAAAACAGCCGATTTAAAATGTTTGGTGAGTGCAACCAATGCTGTAGGTGCGTAGTATGGAGTATCGTCCTCAAATATACATGACTTCACATCCATATACGGAATTACTTGAGTCGGAATTAAAGTTGGGTTTGGTTTTTATTGAAGGCATTGGAGATATGCCACGGATTTTGCTGTCACTACGTGTAACATAAGATTCCCAATAATATTTTAGTAGATGACGATGATACTCATCCCCAAGGTATTTTGGAGTTGCGTAATAATCAATGTAAGGTTCTATGTAGTTGTTGCTGCGTAGACCAGTTTTTGATTCTTGAATATTCTCGTTGTGTAAATTTTCTATTCGTTTTTTGAAAATCCCAAAGGATTCAACAACACCAGTTGATTTGCCAAAATTCATTGATGTCAGTAAGTAGGATGTCATTCTCATAAAGTTGGCCACCATGTAACAACCCAGTAAATGCTCGCTGAAACCAAATCCTACACCAAGGACGTTCTCTGCTGAACCAAGAGAGAACCAGGTCGAACGGTTCATTACGGCTTCCCATTCTTTTATAGTCACGGTTTTTAAATCCTCGCAAGTGGTTTCGTCAGGAAGAGTGAAGTATGCATAATATTTGCCTGCTGAAAATTCAGCTTTGATTGGCTCATGGATGATTTAAGGTTTACCAATGCCTCTAAGTAGATTCTGTGATTAAAATATTTTTATGTAACTCACGAGCAATGTACTTACGAGCAAGTACGTAGTCGATGGGGAACGGAATTAAACTATTGTCTTGCAAAATGCAGACACTTATGAATAACTACTATCCCCGAAACATTAGGTTTGAATGACCATTTTTGTTTCTTTAACAACGGATTGAATATTTTAAAATGTATATTTCCTATTCATTGATGAAAGTTTCAAGTTTTCCAAATTTAGTCAAAATACCTATAAAACTTGCACTCCAGCATTTTAGAGCTTGACATGAAGCATATTTCTTAATTTTTACTAGAGACGTAGGAGACCTAGTGATAAGAGAAATCTTGTGATACTTGATTTTTTGAACGGTGAACCATTTTCTACATAACTTTTGTTTGCAAAATACTCTTTAGATCGGTCTTCATTGTAAAATTGTATACCGCATAGAAACAAAGTTTACTGTTTTAACGGTCGTCAGTGACCTGGAATCACAAGCCATCGCCTATTTTTACATGGCCTTCTTTCCTCTAGTTTGGTATTATTAGGGTCCGGAGAAATATATTTAAAAATATGTATTATATGTATACTAACTTATTATAACTCAATGGTCTTTACCCATTTTTGACAAAATATTCGAACAATTCGAATTTTCAAAAAACGCTCAAACCTTAAGCAAATTAACATGTCAAAATTCAATGTGAACGCGGTCCTCCTCTGTAGTTTTTGAAAACTGAGATTTTAAATTTTTTGATTCGTTGCCACTAAAACTAGAAGGCCAATATTTGTGGGTATAGTGATTATTCATGAGTGTCTGAACTAATATTTTTCAATTCGGAAGGTTATTTCAGACAAAATATTTGATTTCGTTTAAAATCATATATGTCGTAGAGTACATAAGTTTGACCACTGTGCCAAGTTTCAGATTTTTTAAATTTCAAAATTTAAATTAAATATGACGGTTTTTGTCTAAAAGCGGGCATAATTTGGTCTTACCACTTCCAAGGGTAATCTGCTTCACTTAGAACTTTAAATCCTTTTATAACCGAAAGCTAACTAAATTTTCTAGGTAAGTTATCTTTTGCTTTTTTGAAATTTGTCTAATATTAATTTTTTTTAAATTATTGAAAATAATCTTTTTTAATAACGATCGTATCTCAGAAATTTGAAACCATAGGGAACCAATAATTGCACAAGCAGGCGTAATAACCCCAAATACGGGTACTTCCATTTCCATACTTAGATTTAGAATTTGGAAACATACAAAAATGTCCATTGAAACCCAATATTTAGGGGATTAGTCATAAGTGTCTACAATTTGCACTACAAAACGTTTAATTCTACGACTCATCGACTAAATACATTGCTCTTCAGTTTATAAATCATTTATGAATAATTTATGAGGGGGCATACGTGAACTTTAATTTTAAAGTTATGTCCACTTGTATAGCATTAGTGCCTGAGCCTCGTGCAGTTTTTTGACAACGTTGTAGATTTGATTCTCACATTCCAATATGACTTTGCAATCTTTATTATTTTACCAACAGTATTAACTTGCAGTCTTGTGTTTTGAGCAGGTTTTAGTAATAAGAAGCTTACCTGAAGAATAAAGTCCAAGAAGCTGGGATGATCCATTTCCAATTGAGTTCAAATCTTTCGCAAATTCTTCAACTGAAATGTTTCCTGTGCTAATTTCATTAAGCTGATCCGTCCAGTCATACGTTATGTGGGATATTCCGTTAGTTTGACATGCACAAAGTGCAATCAAAATGGTTATCAGTTTCATATCCCACATTTTTGCTCAGTTTTTATGTCGTTTTTTCACTACACAATTTTACATTACACAGTTCACTCTTCCACGGATGTCTAAGGTTTGAGTGTAAAAGTTTTGGTTTGGAAATTGGCTTTAGAAAATGTAAAAGAGGAAACCAGCGTTGCTTCGTTGTAAATGATTGCGCATCTAAAACCACCAGACATCCGGAATTCCAGTTATCGAAAAAAGTATCATGCTTCAACATACTGAGAAGGTTCATGGTTTATTATAAAGAGTTAATATAATTAAAATATAAGATTTAAGTTTAAGCAAATTTATTTAATGACAGTCCCGGCAAATTTCAGTCAGTGTTTAGTACCGCGAGAAATTCATACAAAATACAATCAACTCTTGTTTTAAAAGAAAGAGGCATTTATTTTTTGTTTTTCTGTACTGGTATGGTCTAGTCATGGATTTATGCATAATTTCAATTTAGTTTGGCAAGAAAATACAAATTAAACATAATTTAATTGGTTTCATGTACGTACGAACTAGTTATGTTGGAAAATAATTTGGTTATAAATTAAAATTTTTACTAAACAGGAAGTCCTCATTTTACGTACACTTGTTGCAAGAGGGATATTCATGGCTATTTTTCTTTTCTATAAACCGCAAACATCCGGTTTAAAAGTATGTGGTTTTTACTAAACTGGCCAATGCAATAAAGGGTCCTTTCAATGTCATTTTAAATATAGTTGACAATGCGATACAGGATATTTGGTATTCATCCTGACCAAATTACATACCAATTCTGATTTATGTACAAAACAATATTATAACGTAAATGAAAAAGAGAATTGGGAACTTAAATTAGTTTTATAAATCATGTAAAAATATAGTTCTTTTGTCATGCCAGTGTGCTGTACTTCAATGAAACATCAGTTGAATCAATCAATCAATTGAACCTTAAAATTTTTTGACACAAAAAATGATTGTAATGCTAACTACAGGTTAGAGTCCTTAAGCTAGACGAGCCAAGTTAATGCTTGATTTGGTGGACTGTGTGAGGGGCGAACTGACACTCGAAAGTAGTTGTTAAGGGTGGGCACGAAAACAAATTTGACCTATTAAGCCCTACAGAGGTTGCTCATTAACGAAAGGAACGAGGAGTGACAAAGTATCGATTAATGAAAACTAAATTTGAAATTTTTTAACGGTATAGAAGTTATCGTGGAAACCTATTTCAGGATTCCCCATTCCCATGTAATGCAAACAAGATTAGTACATGCTAGTCTTCGACTGTAATAAAAAGTCAATAAGTTCACGACTGAGCTAACGATTCTTAATAATAAGATGAAACAACGAAGTTTGTATATATTTTTCAGGTATATTATTTATGTATTATGGACTGACAAAATTAATTTTTTTTCTCCGAAGATGTGAGAAATTACACGTCAGGAGAAAAACCGGTACATATAACTCATTTAGGCATAAATTTATAGTTCTCGTTGATTTAAAGGGACCTTTTAGTGGTGATGACTTGATTAGTTTTGAAAACACAAACCCTTATGACATGACTAATATTAAATTTTAAGAGACGAACATAATATTTTTGAAGCGGTTAAATCAAAAACATTATATTCCATGGTAAAACTTGGAGCAAGCACTTAATCAAAATTTTAACTAAATTATTGACCACAGATTTGGTAATGTACTTCGTGTCTTGAATTTCTCCTCCAATTTTCAAAGTTTTAATTTCACATTTTCGTTTAAGACATCAAGTAACTTAATGTTACAAAAAACAAATGGGTTTTAACCTATTTTATTCCGGCAGAAACACAGTCCATATTAAATTGTTTCATATTTAGAACTAAATCTATGTACAGTAGCCCAGTTTCATTAAGCGTTAGCCGACGGAACATCATTAAACTTGGTGCATGTAACTATTAAAAGTTAATAGAATTCTTAAGTTAACATGAAAAAAACCCACAGAATAACATTTAAAAATGGTTCAGTCGGTTAAAATTCATTTTAATGACGCAAGCCGAAAAATATTTTGAGCAGCATCAAGCCTAGCTGTTTTATTGGTTTTAAATATAACCTCAAAGTCACCCCATCCTATTCCAACCGACTTTCAGTCGACTTTCGCCAAACGTCGAGGTTTGAGCACAGACTAAAAATGCTAACAGAACTTCAAAAACTTTCCCACAAACTATCCCAGTACTTATTTTTCTACCTCTACCCATTTCCTTTCCAATGGAACTCTGATTTCACTCAAATTACCCTTTTTGAATCAAACTCGAAAAAATGGATTCCTTGGGGAGTTGCAATGACAGAAGTATTTTTGTTAGGAATGGAATACATTGTCGTGGTGGTACTCCAGTACTACTTCAAAATATACAAAGACATGACAGCGGTTAACTCCGTTGCCATTCTTGCAGGTGGAGTTCTGCAGGTATCCGTAGTAGTCGTTGCAATGCTCGGAATTGGAAGATCAAGACGGGCAGTCTGTGGATGCAACCATCTCATCAAAATCGGACCACTGAGCTGATGACCGACTTGACTCTTCTAACATTCACGATTCTAACAGCATTTGGGAGCATTTCGATCCCGTGTTTTGGGACATTTGAGAACTGCAATGGAGCAAAATTCATGATGGAACCATTTCTCCCGGATCCACTATACAGGGACATCTATACCATTCTCATTTCTCTCGTGATTCAACTTGCAATCTCGGGATGGAGCGCAGCGGAATGTTGTCGCGCGGTAGCTGTATCGGTAACCGTAGCCACGCCATTTCTAGTGTATCTCGTAAATACACTGGCGTTGCTTAGAAATATTGAGAGCATTCCCAGATTCATTAAATATTTCGAGCAGTTCCGACTCGCTTTCAAGATGATTGAAGACCTGGCCAACGATTTGTGGCTCATTTTAATTACGGTCTTGTTCTGGACGAGTGTGGTTACCTTATGGGTAGCTGTCAAAGGATATGGATCGCTCGAGTCGGGATTGATGTACTCGATCTTCTGTGGAGGCGCGGCTTTTTGCTTGGTGACTGCTTTTCTTGGTTAGAATTCTGCTCAATGATAAAGAGACACAGCGACAGCTTTCTGTCGGAGAAGAGGAAGCTGGCTCTCGTCCAATTCTCGAAGGTGAAAACCAAGGGGGAAAATGGCAGCTGATGAAGCTGAAAACATTCAGAACTATGCATTTCCAATTTGGCTCGTTCTATGATGTGGATGAGGATGCTCTTGCCTCGTACTTCACGACGTTGATGGATAATTGGATGACTGCTGTACTACTGTTTCAGATATGAAATAATATTGAAATGTTGGATTGAGAACGTTTATTATTTAAGTATTCCCGCATATTTAATCATGCATACTATATTTAAGCACAGTTTCATCAAATATAATTAGTATTGTTGTAATTGTTAATAGTTACATTCATATTTCCAATGTAGTCAAAACCATAGTCGTTTAAATGTATTATTATTATTATTATTATTTATTACAAAGTTAGCATCCATTACAGGGTCCTTACGCTAACAGGTTGAGGTTGAATTTTACATATAATAATGAATGTTATAATGTTATTGAGTGTTTGTATACATTAAAGGTCAAAATTAAATCAAGAATTAGGGATTTTTTTTTACATTATTGAAAGAATTTAAAAAAAAAACAAAAAAAACAGGTCAATCTGAAAACAGACGCACTACGTCTTCTATACATGAATAATCACAGACACAAGAGTTGATTTTGTCACTTTCTAGATAATAACTTCTAAGTTCGTTTTTGAACACGTTTATCGTTGCAGCTTTCCTAATTTTTTCTGGAATTTTTATCCAAATGTTGGTAAGTGTGTAGTTGATAAAGTTGTCAAAGTTGTTTCTGGTTGTATAACTGTTTATACCTGTACGCATTTCACGGAAGCTAGTATTTTCTTCTTCTACCCGATTGTTAAAGGCTTCGTGTGTATTTCCGTGTCTGCTGTTGTAGGCGAGGACGGCTAGTTGGTATTTATATTGTGTTTGTGGTGACAGCCAGTTTTCGCAGTTGTTTCCTCCTTTGCTTTGCACAATATTTTTTGCACTTCTGAATATCTTGTCGATGGATTTAAACTGCTGGTTGCTGCAATCACCCCATACAGGTATCATGTAAAATAGTTTAGAGAGCACTAGCGCTTCAGTCAATATTCGTAATTCTCTTCCCGAGACTAAATTGCGGATGGATCGTATTTTCCAGAGAGCCTTGTTGCAGCTTTTCTTGGTTTTTTCAATTTGTTCGGTCCATTTCATTTTGTAGTCTTTAATAAGTCCTAGGCTTTTCATGGATTTAGCGGCAGTGATCGTAGTATCTTGGATTTTTATTTTGTATTCTACAGTTGGTTCATTAGTTTTGGCCGGTATAACTAACAGTTCTGTTTTATCAGCATTAATTGCCAGGTTATTGTTTTCCATCCATTTGATGATATTGTCACAGTCCTTTTCTAGATCTTTTATGTCCTGATCTTGGTTGGTAGGTAGAATTCCTTTTATTAATTGGGTGTCATCGGCATACATTCCCATATCACTGTATACTAGTACATCTGGCAGATCATTAATGTATAATGAGAATAACATACTTGATAAGCATCCACCCTGTGCGATTCCATTGTCAGTCTCTGTGAGAATTGATGTGTCGTTATTTACACATACATATTGTCTGCGACCTTGAATGTAGGAGTGTAGCAAGGTGTCTACAATGCCGTATTGTTGAAGCTTATTTATAAGAATTATTCTGTCAATCGTGTCAAAGGCTTTTCTGATGTCCAGTGCAACAATAGCTGTATCTAGTCCAAGACGCCTGTTTTTTCTATTATGCTTTTTATGTAAAGCTCTGCATGGACGGTGGAACTATTGGGTCGAAATCCAAATTGTTTTGGTGTCAGGATATTCATTTTCTGGATGTAGCTAAGTAGTTGTTTGTACATACATTTTTCTAGTATTTTTGATATTACTGGGAGAATTGAGATAGGCCGTAGGTCACTTGGTGTTTTCACTTCTCCCTTTTTAGGTATCGGGATTATTTTTGCTAGTTTTAAACATTCCGGCGATATTCCAGTTTTGATCATTTCATTAAAGATTGTCTTTAATGTTTGAATGAAGTCGTTGTGTTGTAGAATAATATTCATCATTGCGTTGCAAATGCCATGGGCGTCCTCACATTTACTTTGCTTGTTTCTCATAGATTTCCATGCTTTCAGGATATCATGTCGAGAGATTTGAGTTAGCTTAAATGTATGCTGGGGTTTGTTGTTATATGATGCTTTGATTTTCGGGGTTTTATTAGTCTGCTCAGTTGTTTTTGCCTTACTTATTCCTGTGAAGAAGTTATTTATGTCGTTAGCTGAGACTGGAACATTATGTCGTTTTGTTGGTTTCAGCATTTTATTTATAACTGGCCACATTCCGTATTTGTTGATGTCTGTGCTAACTTTCATCCGGTTGTCGTTTACAATGCTTCTCCGGACATCTCTGTTGAGCTTTTTGTATTCAAGTTCATGTGTACTGGAGATCTTTTTCAGGCACTCATACATTTTCCGTAGTTTCATTTTGTATTTGGTCTGTGAACTGATGTGTTTTTGATTTGTGTGTAAGTAAATTTTCTTTTGCTTTATTGGTGCATGTACATCAAAAAGCGAGGTTACTGTTTTCATTAGTAGTTGTAAATTAGCTTCCAGTGATGAATCTGGGTTGAATCTTAATTTATGTGCACTGATGTCTTTTGCAAGCTTCTCTGTATCAACTTGAGAGTAGTCACGAAATTTTATTTGTTTGGATTTTGGTGGTATTCTGTTGGTATTGTATTCAGTCACTATTGCACAGTGGTCGGATATATGAGGTTCAAAAACTGAAGTGTTGGTTATGTTCTGTTCTGAGTTGGTGAGCAGTAGGTCTAATATTGCATCTCCGCGTGTATTTTCATTGATAAGTTGCTTGGAATTGTTTTTGGCCATCATGTTTTCAAGCATAGAATAGCTCCAGGGTCGTCGCAAATTCAGGTCTCCAAACATGAAGTACTCCAGCTTGGTTTCGTTGATCTCGTCAATGATGTGTTCGATTGCCATAATGTCCATTTTCACTTGTTTTATTCTATAATCCGGAGGTCTATATACACATAGAACCATAATAGGTTTTCTCATACTCCATTTTACTCTGGTTGCGACAACTTCAACTTTTGAAGTGTATTGTATTATATCTAAACATTTCAGGTTGAAGTGATAGGATGAAAGTATATTGCTGGTAAGTATTGCAACGCCGCCCCAGTTTTTTTTGTTGATTGTAGTTTGTTTCTGTCGTATCTCGTCACTTCATAGTTTTGTAGTATGTCTAGTGTTTTTTCTTCTGTGAGAAAGGTTTCGCTTATACACATTATGTCAATTTTCTTCTCCTCCAGTAGTAGTTGAATTTGGTCTTGTTTATTAAATATTGATTGTGAATTGATGTGGCACATTTTGATTCTTTTGCTGTTGTTAGAATTAGTGTTGATTGGATTTATCCTAAAAATTGGACGTGTCAGCGTCCATCTCCTGGTCATTTGTAAACTCATCAAACTTTCCGTCATCTGTAAGCACGTATGTTTTTTGTTCTGTTTCAATAGTAAAATTTTTGTAGTTTATCTTGGCGTCAATTCTCTCTTTTTGTAGGTTGCGGCGTTTGGAACGTAGCTGCGCATGTTTTTGAAGGAGGGAGTTCGGCAGGTCCGCATTTATGTATATAGGTTTCTTTGTATCATTCTTTTTGCTAAAGACAAAGTCCCTGTCATATAGGTTGTGGAATCGCACTCTGATATTTCTGGTTTTCCTACTTCTGGTTTTCCAACTCTGTGTAGAGTGTCGATGTAAATATCTGTTTTGGTAATTGTTTTGATGATGGCTTCTAATTCATGTTTGAGAGAGTTTGTGTGTTCATCAGGTTTTTCTACAATCCCAGAGAAAATAAGGTTGATTTTTTTCAGTTCCATTTCCAGCCGCTCGCTGTCTGCTTTGATGAATCTGATGTCATTAGAGATAACGTTGATTCCAGTTTTTGGGTCATTAATTCGATTTTTGATATCATCAATCTCCTTTGTATTGCTGGCGACGTCATTTTGCAGATTGGCAATGGATCCTTGAATTTCTGTTATCACATCTAATTTCTTGTCAACTTTAGTCATTAGGGCTTTTAATGAAGTGACATCGTCTTTTAATGAGGTAATATCGGTGGTGCATTCGCAGGACTTTGATTTTTTGTGCTGAGGTTCCTCAATATTTTCTTTGTTTGGTGAATTACCAGTGGCACCCCGCTTTCCATTTTTGCCTGCATCTGTGTCTGGGGTTGTCGGGTTGTTCATGGGTTTGGATGTGGTTGTTTTCTTAGGTGGTGCCATGGAGGTGCTTTTTGGGAGGTAAATGAAGTTGTATGACGAGATGTTGCTCATGAGTTGTGTGTCTTCACGTTGAGTTATTTTCTGTAAAAAAAATGGAGTTTCTTGAGCAGTAAACTGTTCGGTAGGTCAGTATTCCAAGGTTTGTAACAATGAGTGTAGTTCTTATTACCGTTAGCTGCGCCCAGCTAAATACTGTGCAATAATTGTATAGAGCTGGGACCGATGAAGATGTACCACTAAATTTTGCGTTCCTTAATTTAGTGTATGCAGGCGATTTTCAACTATTAGCTTGCTTTTTATACATAAGGCTTTGTTTACGTTTGTATACATGTATAGGATATGACAGCTGAAAACTTGCTGTGTTAAAAGGTCGAGTGTTCTGTGTTCAACTTTGCAGTTGTTTTTAGTGGTTATAAACAAGCTATTATTGTTAAGTTTTTATCACATTCTGATCGAGGATATTTTATAGTGTGATGTAGGTTTGAATTTTCGAGTTTGATCAGTTGAGGAATATTTTAAAATAATATATATCAGAGCACCACAAAAACACGTCTGCCTGTCAGCCTTATGTATGTATGACTTGTATGTATTAAAAATGTTACTAGTAATAATAATTCAAAGACATTGAAACCCACTCTTACGATCTTGTAATTCTGAGTTTACAGTCATTAAATAAACACAAAAAACATTAGTATAGTTCAGATGAAAAAACTATTTGCATTACACTATGTGTGTGAACTTTTTACTACTAAAAGAGAATTTCGTCGTACATAAATTCTGAGGCTGATCATATGAACTCAAGGAAATTAGTCAGCGACAAAATTTTGATTCGGGAATTTCATATACAGATAAATAGTTTAAGAAAAAAAGTAGTTTTTAGTTATTTGAAATTCGCAGTTTTCACTTGTATATAGTAGTTTATCAAAATTATGATGTAACATAAAATAATTGATTGCATGAAAACTAAAAAGTATTAGATTACTTGGCTATTCCAAAACGTTATGAATGCCAGTCATAAACACGTCAAGAATTTGGAAATTTGGTATTTCGAAATTTTTGGCAACTCGTTCAAAAAACTGAGGAAATATTTTCATGCGACCAGGAGTAATTAACAAAGGAATTTTTTAAAAATTACGTCATGAGCTGTACATTTGTACCCAAAATCCATACAACAATAAGTTTTTATGGTACTGGTAAAGTGGCTAAAGCAAAAGTAAACTAAAAGCTATTGCAAACACTTACCATTTTGATGATTTTGATGTAATCGGTGAGTTAATCACTAAAAAAACTTAAACTCACTAAAACACGAGAAGAGAATGAGACGAGGAAAAACGGGCTTGGTTATGAACAGCCAGAAACATCATTGAGGAAATTGCCTTCTGGCTGTTTTTTCAATGTCAGGAATGGGGTGCTTGCATAGCAACAGCACCAACTTTCGTGAGTTCATATGATCGGACTCTTCTACCTTAACAGGCATTTTATTTGGCCTGCCGACGTCGTACCCTGTAACTGCAAAAATTCTTTTCCAGGAATTCCGCAGTCTCGAACATAAGTTATTGAGGCAGCAATTGGTTAAGCCGAGGCGATTTTTCTAAAGATATTGTTATTTGTCATTTATATTTTCTTGAAAGAGTTACAGTTCACATAACAATTATGACTAGACCTGTTCATCGCATATGTATACATGTTTCTTATGCGTTCTCGAGCTTCAACCATACTTTGTATGTGAACGTTTGGTCACAAATGGAGTCGTTTAAAACCACGTTGTTACCATATATTTCTATACTAATTATTACTTATGTATCTAAACATTGTATATCCGATTTCACGTATTTGTGACGCGTGCCTTCTAATGATTCTAATTCCGCATGACCACATTCTTTGCAAACCCTTACGCAAAGTTATGATACTCTCTAAAATTCTAATCCCAGCTTCCACAAATGCTGCAGATTGACTGACCACATGCTCTCCAATGAAAACCAGAGAAACAATCACTAAACCCATTCCAAATGCTATGAAAATCACCACGGAATTAGAATTCAGCGATATTTTTTTGACTTCGTTTTGGGATTCATCAACATTTACTGGTTTCACACTTTTACTTAAAGTTTTCGCTCTGACTTTTGTCATGAATTTTAATTTCCTTGAAGCCTCAGCCAACTCCTTACAGTATTTAACAAATCCTGCTTCCCAAACTGCCCTAAACCTTCGGAAAATCCATGGATCGCCCCAAAACTGGAATGACCAGCCTACTCGCGTGCTCAACAACTGATCATCCTCTTTCTTACCTCTGGTTACTATTTTACCCCTAGGCAAAAACATTCCAAGTTGTTGTTCCAAAATTTCCAACTTGTCTTGCCAATCCAGGAGAGCTTGTTTTTTGCAGCCTTGGTTTATAATGGGCTTCCACAAGCTTTTTCCTGAAACTACGATTTCACTCATAAATTTGTAATTTGTCTTCTTACTTTTACCCACAGTGTACCACCACTCTGGCAAGCTATTCTTGTGAAACTGAACCTGCATGAAGTTGACCTTAGATGTTTTTCCGTACTCACATAGTTTTCTGTTTAAATATTTCACGCAATTTTTCCCAATCAAATATTGTTTCGACTTCTGTGTGCCAACCTAATTTACCTAAATCATTTTTTCCCATCGTCAACTTGCATTATTAATGTGAAATTTCTTTCGAAGAGGTCCTCAAATGTTTCATAGCGGAACACCTTTTGAGGCGCTGTCAGTTCCGAAATATTGTCACCTAAATAAAAGTAGCTAATGAGAAGAAAACAAAATCCCCACAAATTGATTGGGAGTCTCACCAAGCTTTTGGTTTCAAACTGTTGCCCTTGATACAGCATTAACCTTAACAAGATAATAAAGCTTTGGAAATAACGCCTAAAAATTCTAAGTAGCCCTTTTACATTTTCGTGTTGATCTTGTTGACTTCCATGAACAACCACGGTAACAACTCCGGAAATAAGGATGCACGTCCAAGTGGGCCAATCGAAAGCGGAAATGAAACCGGCAAATGACATGGCGTATTCAATATGGCCTCCATCACAAGTCAGTACTGACTGCAGTGATTTGTGTTATAAAATCAGGAGCTACCCGTGTACCCAGATAGAGAATTGGAAACGGCAAATTATCCTCCACTTTAAATGCGTTGTTAATGTTTTTGGTGAGTCTCAAGGGAAGTCCGAGTCCTGATAATCCAGCGTGAAGTAAACAAATGTTAAGATCTGATTTACGGCTGCTTAAAAATGGCAAATGCAATTTAAACGCAATATTTGCGTTTAAATTGATTAGACAACGGTTAGTTGAATTGAAACAAATATCAGTAAAAACCAAATCTAATTAGGAATACATTCCTTATGACTTGAATTTTAAAACAATGCAATCAAATATATTACTTCAAATAAAACAGTTATAATCAATGTTGGAAAAGAATATTCTAGGTTTAAAACCCGAATGTAGACTGATCATGATCACCATAGCCGTTTTTAATTTAATAACGGTTGAACTTTATATTTGAATCTTGTTTTATTAGTATCACGTTTCCTAATTAATGGAAGCAAGTTTATTAAATCCATTAAGCAAGAATATAAAATTGCAAACATAAAATCTATTTGAATGAATTGAAGAGCTTATGAAACGATCATTTTTATTCATATCTCCTGTCGAACAAACGTAATTGAGTTTTAGTTGGTAGTCAACTTCCTTCAACCTATACACTTACAAGTCGTGTCCCAAAATTGCAACATTATTCTGCAATACACTTTAAAAATAATGAACCTTTAATTTGGGTATATATTTTTACCAACGATTGTCTTACGATTATCAACGTTTTCCATTTTTCATTCGATGTCCATGTTACATACCTATGTTATTTCGTTATTTGGTCACCCAAAATCAACCAAAAGTATGGTTTACGTAGCAGGAAAGCAGACTATGTGCTACTACATTCTCAAATGGCAGAAAACGTAGAAACGCAAGCAACTCTGGAGATCATTTTCAGTTTCTGAATAGCCAAAAGCTTTATTCCAAGCAATAAAATCAGAATAACATTTATGTAATGGGATATCGAAATTTATTTGCAAGCTGGGTTTACTTCCATCTTGATTTAGTGCTTTTTGAATTTTTTGCTTCTACTTCTGCCTCTAAAATACTGTGAACCATTTTTAATATTTCAATAACATCATTGCATTGATGCTGTGTTACAATTTTAAATATATGCTGTGTAATGATTTGAATAGAAATTAAACAACGTCCCATTTACTTTGTTATATACGAGTTGAATAAATATTGACGTTATTTATCAATTTGAGTGCCGAATAAGTCAAATATAATTGAAAGAGTTTTGATTGTTTTGACACAGGCAAATATTTTATGTATAATGGGCGATCACATTCGTTGCGTTTGGTTTCTTCTTTCTTATTTTAAATCCGGTAATAAAAGCTCTTCTGCAAACCATGCAAGAACTATTTCTATGGCATCGCTCAAACAGGTTATAAATACATGCCAGCCTTTTGAAACTGCAGTTTGACATATCGATAAAGGGTCCATACCTTATTTCTGAAGTACTGTAAGGTTTGTTTTAGTTTCATCCAGAGTATTGCTCGATACTCTACACAAAACGTTAGCAGAGAAATATATAGCAGTACTAAATGCGTGTAAAAAACAACGACTACATTTGAATCTTTGGTTGAAGTTGGTGCCCATGTTTCTGTTTCATTTCTAGCAACGGATATTGTATCATTCCACGTAACAATCCTAAATCGCCAGAATCGCCACCACTGAATAATGTTTGATTCTAGCAGTCCCCGAATTCTAGTAAACAACCTTTCGGCTGGCAAGGTAATAAGCAGATCAAAGCGTAAGATTTGATAAGTACTGCCATACTCTATTTTGCTAGTAGCAATGACCTTTTCAACAATTTTAAATTTCTTAAGTTGCAATTTCATGGTCTCCGTAGCCGCCAAGGTGTTTACATACGCCGTCTTCCCACATTTTGTCATAACGTCAATGTAAAAGTTGGTATCGTTTAAGAACTCAGCCATGGTACCTCCTGGAGTTTCTGATATCTGAGTTTTAAGTGTCCCAATTATTTTCTCTGAAGCCTCTGTTTCGGTTAGCTGAATGTTTTTTCGAACAAACATTTGCGCAAATGACATGTCAGTAGAATCAACTTGATACTAAAAATATTATACAGGTATAAGTATACTATCGAATAAAAAAAGGTTATGTAAATAGATATCATTTAGTACTTACTGCCAAATGCCTTAATGACGATGTTGATTGTACTTTCCATTTCAACCAAGGTGCAAATTCATCCATCATTGAGTGCGAAGTCATGGTTGGGGGTGAGTAAATTGTAAAATTTTGCTGAAAAATGTCATCAAATGTTTTAACTTTTGTGGTAACAAGTGGCATGTTCATTTTCTCGACGTTGTCCGCCTCATAGTAAAACGTGAGTACAATTGAGCCAAGTAACCAAGCGGAGGTCAACCAGCGCCATCTGTCAGCATCTGAAATCCCTTGTCTTAACAACATTGCGTACACCGCGAAAGCAGCGTAACCCCAACCTCTCATCATTCTGAGATAACGGTACATTACTACAGTTAGAATCGCCGAAATTAACATGATGCCCCAAGTAAAATTATCAAACGCCGAAACATACCCTACAAGAGAAAGGGAATTTTTATCCATGGGTGGGGCACAGGTTACAAAGTGAATGCGGTCTATATCTGTACTCACTGTAAAAAGAGAGTATGAGGGATCAATATCAGCTATCAATCGAAGCTTCATAAAGTTTTTGTCGCCTTGGGCAAATACATTGTCACCCACCACAATCGTGCAGTTTGGGCAAATTAAAGCGGCAATCATTAGTTCTATGCGGGTTTGCCAAAATTCCTTATCTCTGACGCGAATCAGCTTTGATAAATCTAAACTATTTTCTTCAACATTATTGTACTGGTAAAACAACTGATTTGGACATGCTGAGAAATCATTGTTAAAAACTTTGAGCCATGAAGGAGTTTCTGCTGCTATGTATTGAGTTTTTGTAGGAAAGTCTCCAAGACGGTTATTAAATACAAACAATTGACACATTTTCCTTCTACTGAAACCGAATGGGTTCAATGGATTCCCATTGCATTGTTTTTTGGCAAAGTCGTACATCCCAGTAATATCTCGACAACCTAGGCTCCATGTTTCAGATATGAAATAACTTTCTGTCTCAACAGAGTAAAGTATTCCAAATGAAAATTTTGTTGGAGGTAATATATTCTGTGAACTGATAGCTCTTGGCCAATGCCAAAGGCTGTCAACTAGAGCCTCTAGGGTTCCACGATACAATCTATCTTTATAGTAATGGATTGACTTATAGAACTCTACAGGTCGGTAGTGTTCAGCGTGTATAAATATTGTGGTTCGTCTGATGTCATGGATTTTATAATTATTAGAGAAGTTTCTGTAGTCAAACAGCGGATCTAATATTGTGTCAGGGAGAATATGAAGTTTTGCGTTCGATTTATAGGCAACTCTATGTGACCACTGTTTGCATGGGAGAGGATCCACGTAGACTTGAGCGTAGCAGTTGCGTCTTGGAGGCGGTGGTTGCCTAAAACGAAAGCCTTGTTCAGGATTTAGTGTGTATTTTTGATGATTGCAGTGCATAGAATTTTCGGAGAGAGCAGTTGGGTTTGATGTGTAATGGAGTTTTGAAAGAATAGTTGGAAAATCTAAAGGATGCACTAGAAATGATCCAGCTTCACCAGTGCTTCTATATTCTCTTTGCTGTAAAAAATGATTAAATAAAACTACGACTAATAAATGCTACTTTGGAGTATTGAAATCTGTTAACATTCTTACCTCTACGTGATTCACAACTAGGTGGACAGTACAGTCAGAGAAAATTTTCAACTCCTGGTTTAAACCCAAATTTTCCTTCACCGCATAAGTACAGCTCCAAATAACGGAGAGACACTCCAATACATAACTTGTCATGGTTCCGTGTTTCGACAAATATTCAACCAATAGTTTTTAAATTTTGAGTTTTCAGCTTTATTTCCTTTATTATCCAGGTAGGTTTTATCCTTTTAAAAATCGACTAAATTTCAACTCCTACAAATCGTTAATCCGCCAATAGGTTCAGCCCACTACTAGACAAAAGAAAAACTAAGCTAAGCAAATCGCATGTTAGGACATGCAAGTATTATTATATATATCCTTCGGTTTTATGTCCTTTTCAGCTTCACATACATTTGTTTGATTAAATTCAACCCTCTGTTTTGCAACAACCCATATATTTTACCGTTAGTTGTCGAATTCAAAACATTTTTTGTTGCGTGATTATATAGGTTATAAAACCACTTAATTCAAAGTAGTCCCGCCTTTTTCTTTTAATTCAATGTTGAGTAAATGCGCGAAAAAGCTTTTTTTGCTTCGTAAAACAAAGGCTTTAAGTATGGCTTGGAATAAGTCTGGATTAATAATTCGGTTTTTGTAATCTGATTACGGATTATATTCTTTATTCTCGCACACCAAGCTTACAATCATTCAGTTTTTATACTTAATGTGGAGAATTACTCCGATTATATGAATATTTTATTATAAAAGAAGGCTTTGATTTCAAATGTCTTAATTTACAGGTACTCAATCAGTTTTGCCAATAATTTGTTTTCCAATTCGACGTATATACAGTAGAATTCCATGAGACCATTAATGGAATTTCAGCTTGTAAAATATATGTACTTGTTTTTAAACAAAATACTGCCCAACAGCATGCAAAAAAAACTTTGATGGTATATAGGATTGCAATGAGTACTTTTTGATGAGGTATTTTGTTTGAAAATGAAGATATATGATACCTATGCCTACGGAGTTTGTACTTTGTCCTAAACAATTTAGTTCAAACTTGAAACTTGTGCCGTTTCTCTGAATGAATGCATGTATAATTATGTTTGTGTTTTTGCATTTTGCGACGAGTAGAAAATATTTTGGAACATATCGGACGTGGAACGTCTACTTGTGAACTTGGAAGGACTTTATTTGCAACTATCTCAAGTGTTGAAAATGAACGGTTTTTTCTACGTTGAATTTAGTTGACCTTTACACTGTATATCCTACAAGCATATATTGAGGTGGTTTCTACGAACGCTAGTAGAAAGGTCCCAAGCACAGCCAACACAGGGAATTTTTACTATTTGCTAACCTTAAGTGAGTATTGAAGACAGTATGCTTAATATGTCCTGACTTGAACCACGGAAATTCATAGATTGTTGTCACAGAATTGGTCGATTAAACGTTGTATTTGTTGTACGTTATAATTATTTTAACCTGTGGTAAATAACAGGGCCGTCACCACGAATTTTTCGCAGGGTGGACATATTTATGTTATTAAACTAGTTAGTATCAAATTCATTTAACATTGCCTATGTGTAGATTGGTATCATTATCGGCAACATCCGTCATTATAAATATAACCGTTATGAATTTTTACGCAACAGACAGCTTTCACAAGCGCGTATGCGATTTTTCATGCACTCTTGGTTGGTTTTTCTGCGGACATTCCAGTAAAATGAGAATTTTTAATTTGATAGACCAAGGTCAAGCTGAGACTGAAGTTGTACTGGAAGTTGATAATGACGTTGCACGTAGCAGATAAGAGAGGCAAAGCTTTTGAGTATACCGTTTTTATTAACATCAGGTTAGGGTTTCCAAATCGTCATGTAATCATGCTACTAAACGCATTGTAGGGACTCGAAATAGTCATAACTGGAACCAGTGCTGGTATCGTTTCAGGAACGCTTCTGAAACGGAAATTCGCTTCGTTCCAAGGGTAAAACGTTATAAGTTTGACTGAAAAGTTTCGTATCAGAGATTTCCGTTCCGTTTCTGTGTCGTTTCACGTCTTGAACCGAAATGAAACACATTGAAACACGTTTCAGGTAGTATATCACAATGTGACTCCAAAAGTAGCCGATTTTAGGTTAGTTGTAGGCATCCCAAAAAAATAGAAATCTCGTTTCCAAACTATTAATAGCCATTAGTAAACATAAATTAAAATGTATTGAATATTTGTCTTACATGGCTTATTTTAACTAAACATTTTGAAGTTAGACTTTACTATTTACGTTGTATTATCTTTGAGCACAAATCGGATTTCATAGTGTAAAAAATCACATCAATGCAGCAATGTTTGTACCAAACTACGACATTTTTAGCGATAATGATGCAGATTTATTTTTTAAATGACATTTGGCGACCTTAAAGTTTAAATTTACAGCTTGAAATGACTCTGGTGATAATGTAATCTCGAAGCAGTAAATATTTGTCCGAAACGGACTAAAAGGTGTTTCAGTGATTCGTTTCAGGTTGTTTCAAGGGTGAAACGTTTTTATTCCGTTTTGTTTCAGAGTCTTACGTTTCAGATTTTTTTTGGAACACTTGCTGAATCGAAGCGTTCCAAAACGTTTCACGCTGAAACGTTACCAGCACTGACTAGCACATCTCTAATCTAAACTCATGTAACAAAGAAAGGGAATTATTTTGAAGGGAAACAAGCTTCATAAATGTACAAGTCCTTAATATAATGTGGCTTATTTTAAATATTTATGAAAGATGACTTTTACTTACAAGCATTTCTTCATATTTATCTATTTTCGAGGGTGGACACTGGCTTTTGAGGGTGGACATTGTCCACCCTATTTGTACTATGGTGACGGCCCTGGTAAATAACATACACTCAAAATCAGATTCTTCAAGGAAACATGTCGGAAGGATGTTATTTCTGCTTCATAAATTACAATACATAACTACTAATCACATCTGCAGCTACAATTGCTTATTTAATAAATAAAGGACTTCCAAGGTTTTACTGCTCACTAATTAAACCAATTGCAAATAATAAAGTCAACAAAAAAAGGAAATCGGAAATAAAAGTATTAATTGAAAAAAATTGAGGAGCTTATATGAAAGCATTAAATTGTTCACGTCGATTCTTTTATTGTTTTATTCATTTTTACTAGTACTGCCCCTACAGAACTGAAAAAGTTTTACTTACCCCCAACGAAAATGACCAACTGCCATGCATTACTCGATGCGGTGTATAACATTAGCTTAGCATCATTTTGGACTGAAAATAAAGTTTATTGGCATTCAACTTTCAGAAAGTTGCTGGATTTCCTCATATTGCAATACTCGTTGAAAGAACGGATAAAGATTGGGTATTTCCAACAAAATTTTCCCAACAATTATCATTCATTTCAATTTTCTTGATAGTTCTCAAAAAGATTTGCGTGCATGTGCAAAATCACTTACACAAGTGTTTATTTGCCGGCACTTCGTCTTTTTTGTCTATGAGAACTAACCAGAAACATTTGCATGCCACCCACAATGACCAAAACGCGTGGTTTACGTGTTACGTAAGTAGCTACTTCCGACTTAATTCTCAAGAAGCAAAAACACGTAGTCTCTATTTCGTTTCCCACTCGCAAGCAACTCTAGAGATTATTCTTGTATTTTTCAATAATGAAGTCTGCTAGCCAGTTAAACGTGTTGAAAGAAACATGCTTAGTTTTGGTGACAATATGTATTATTATTCTTGGTTATCCTTTACTACTGCCAATCTTTTTGGCAATATTTACGTATCGCTCTATAGTTGAACAATTTGTCAAACAAACTGACAAACGGTTTGGAGGAATGTTAAAAGGTCTAGATTCAGTGCTTAGTGCCAGATCCCCTTACTCAAACCCAGAATTTGTGCTCGTTCCTGTATGTATCTGGACAGAGATATAGATAAACGCATCTAATTAATTTGTTTAATACGCGGATTATTCAGGCACGGAATGAAAAGGGTCATCTACTTTATCCACAATTGATGCAACGGCTTGTACGAAAACTGGGATACAATTTCTGGTTCAATAATCCCAATTTTAACTTAAACAATCACATCAGATTTCTAAATGAATCAAACCCAAGCCAGTTGATGAAGCAATCGGATATTATGGAGCTGACTGCTGAGCTATGTACCCGTCCGTTTAACAGTGATAGAAGTCCTGGGAAATTCTCCTCATTCCAAAATTCCAGCATGATGAAGATCCACAAATAAAATCTGTAATGATTTTAGGGCCCACCATTGTCTAGCTGACGGGTTTTCTATTGTGAATATGTTACTAAGATTGAAAAAACAACTTTTCTCATCAGACTACAAAAAATCTCAGTTCACCCTAATTTCTTCCAGAAATTTTCTTACCTTGCGAATTCTTATTGAAGGTCCGTATCAATCTCTAAAAACCTTGTTTTCAAACGATGACAATCAATGGCTTCATAAGATGGGAAGAATCCAACTAGGAAATTTAATGGGCAACAGTCATCATTTATTTCACTCCAAACTTTAAAAAATATCAGATCCGTTTGGAATATCAGTGTTGCCAGCATCATGACCACAATAGTTATGCAAGCAACTGCAAGAACCATGAAAAGAAACAAAGTCACAGGCGACCTTTCAAAATTTCACGTAATTAGCCCATGGCCTCTTCCCAATCACCCTGGTGGTTTGTGCAATCATTGGACATTTTGCAAGATTCCTGTCAGCGTCGATATTTTAAATGTGGAGAAAACAGCGAGAAATATTCACAGTGAGTTTGAGCGTCTCAGGGTTTCTATAATTCCTTTGAGCTTTTCATTGCTTACAAATCTCGTGGGAAGTTTACCAATTACTTGGATTCCAGTTCCTGGAAGATTTTTAAAAGGTACCATCGTTTTCTCGAATGTTCCTGGTACATCCGCTCCGTATGATATTGGAGGATTCAAAGTTGTAGACATGTTCGTAGCAGGAAGCTCCCCAAGAGCATGTGGTAAAGTTGAATTTAAATTTGCAATAAATGTATTAAATTTCATTTAGATACGTTCATGTATGAAATATTTCCTTTTAGCTGTAGGATGTATGGCTTTGAGTTACCAAGGTCGAGTTCGCTATTTAATCGGAGGTGACCAAACTAACATTGACCCGAAAGTAGCATGCATTTTGGCGGAAGAATGCGAAAAAACTGTAGGAGAAATGGTAAAGCTGTCACTCACAGGAATAGAACAATAGAATGAATATTTTGTGAGCATCCTTTCAAAAGCAATATTGCAAATAAATAAAACTGTGGGATACTCACGAATTGGTTTCCCAAATGATTACGTCTAATTTTATTCATGCATTTGTAAGTCAGTTGTACAGTATACGATACAAAGCTGCGGCTAACCGTTTCGTTTTTTGGTTGCGTGTGGATTTTATAATTTTTTCACTTTTATAAGTCACCGCGTCACGGCCACCAGCACGGAATTCCCTTCCTGGAGGTAACTATGTTGCGTGTAGCTGAGGATCTGGCTGAAAATATTATCAGAAACTGAGTTTCAGCTTCTCATCTCAATCCCAAACGAAAACTACGCTTTTTTGCTTCCTACGTTTTCATCCTGTCCATCTTACGTTGCTTATTCATCATTGCATTGCTTTACTTCAGTTAATATGTATTAAACATTATTAATTATAAACTCTGCATTTATTATGAAAGTTAGTAATTTAACAAAAATAATGATGTTCCGCATCCTAAAATTAGCCAAACCGCTCAGAGCCTGCTTTCTTCATCTGTCAAAAAACGCCTATTTTCTGTCAGTTTAAAGCAAATTAAAAATTTCAATTCCCAAAATAGTTTCGTATTATTCACATCAAACAGCAAGTTATGTCAATGTAGTAAGCATACATGGTTTATTATGACACGATATTAAAAGTAATTGGATAGACTTATTATTAAGAAAGTGTCATAAGGACCATAATTAATTAAGTTTCAACAATCAAAATTGCTGGACCCAAAATTAACCTATAAAAATAGCTTGTGTAATTATAACCTTTTTATAATATTATTCATATTTTTGTATTTAAAGAAATGATACCATTTATTCGCAACCTTGCTTGAATGAAAGTGTTATTTTACCTAATTTTCCTTAAATATTTTTACTTTCGTGCTACGACGAGCTAAAATTGTGTAATACCTTGACAAAATTTCCAAAACATTATTGAGCCAGCCAGCAACAACCTTCCGATTCACCCAAATTGTTTGGATTACACAAAACATTAAAAGTGCCACATTAATAATTACATAAGCAAGACAAACAGTTCCTAGCGGAGTTCTCAACGCCATATTGGAGCTACTGAGAGCTCTATTCACATCTTCTACTTGTAACCTCGATTTTATGGCCTTTTGAAACAATATTAGCTTCTGAAAATGGCCGAAAAATCCCCCCTGTTGGAAATAAGACACTATCCAATTCAATTTATTAGACATGTAACCCCTTGTTTGGAAAGCATTTGCGATCTGAAACCCATATCGTGATGAGGTAAGGCCCACGGTTCCGCACACAAAATCATTTTCAACCACCGCTTGCTTCATCACCGAAAGACTATAAACAAGGGATGTAAATGTAAATAAGCTTTCAGCTCCGCTTGGCAATAGTAGTTTTTTTCCTGCCATGGCTTGCAACTTGTCCTTTGACTCATTAGGAAATTTAAAGTCATCCTCAAGTGAAAATATTTCCGAGACATATTTCACATTGATACTTTTCAAAAATAGCTTTTTTGTGTATTCAGGAAGTAAATTGGTGCTTTGCCTGACAAAGTTGAGATTTTCAACCCATGTTCGATAACCGGATTTAAGAATTTGGTTGAAGGTTTTTGGCACCTCAAAATTAACAAAATCAGACGACGACTTCCGCTATCATAAGCCCAAGGTAGAAACATGGCACCAATCAAGTAGAAAACTAAAATTCGACGAGGATGTTTATACCAAAATTCTTTGTCCAACATGATCCAAATAAGGTCTACAGCTTTTGTAGATTTTATAAATTAATGCATAACCCAATAAAATTAGAAAAATGCATCCCACGTTGGAAAATCGAGGACTGTGAAGTAAATTTCCCAACTGATTTTCACCAGCTCTGAGCTCTCCATGCAGTACATGATCTTAAGTGGCTCCTGACTGCTCAAAATGTATGTTCCCCTTGTAACAGCAATTACGTTTCGAAAAATCAAATTTGCGGACATAACTTCCTTCACGTTCAAGTACCAATATACCTCGCTCTCTTCCTCAGCTGAATACAATCGCAAATCGGAACCAAATGTCATGTTGATTTCGTTTGCTGTCATCACAAATACAAAATGTTCGGCTAGATAATGTTGTCCAAGGCTTTTGTAAAAGTCATTTCTTCCCTCACCGATTGGAATACTTAGTTGTACCGTCTTGTCGTCAGAAACAGCATCGGCTATAAGAATTATAATGCTTCTTCCATGACCCATTGTATTCCATCTTTTACACTCTAGCTGAATATTTGATTGAGTGTATTTAGAACTTGGTGCCATGACCTGCAAATTGCCTAGGGTTTCTGGACAGTAGTAGCAGTACACGTTGATGTTCCAGATGGTTGTATTTACAGACGAAATAAAGACCAAGTTGGTGTAAAATGCGTCCTTTTGTTCCAATTCCAAGAATTTAAACTTTGTCAAGAATCCCATTATTACGTCGTCCTCTTGAGTTTCGTTTGGATTCTGACGAGGTAGAAAAACAAGAAACAACGCATTTTCTGAAGTTCCATGACCGGATTGTGTGATTGCACTTATAGTTCCGTTGAATGATGGGGTAAGAAGAATGAAAGAAATACAGCTATCACGATGTTTTGAATGGAACCTGAAGTAGCCATCGGACATTGTGAGGTTGTCTTCAAAAACGAGCTGGTCAATCAAATGAGAAGTTGAGGTGGTCAACATCGTGCACAGTGAAGGATTGAATGTAGTTCAAATCAGCTTGGAATGTGTTTGCGAGCTCTGGAATCCATAGATGTTGTGGCAATTCAGCATAGATTTGCTTTTCAAGTACAAAATTTATGAAACAACTTTCATCGGGTTGGAAAGGAACGTTTTTAGAAACGATAAGGTAGATTTCGGGCAGAAAAAACAAAAGATATTTCATCAACAACATTTTGTCGCTTTATTTAAGCTCAAATATACGCAGCCTTTAAACAAAGCCAAGTGTTTGTTTGACGTAACGAATCTGAAAAACTGATCGCGAATGAAGCAGCTCAACCCCTTCACAATAATATCTTATGTTAATACCGTAATAGAAAAGTGGGCGAGAAATATGGGCAAGGCAAACCCACTTTTCAAAACTTCTCTGTTATATCAGAGCAAAGGATTAAATTGATTTTAGCAATGATAGTTTTTTGAGTTGAGCATGAAAGAAGATAGACCCTGCTTATAAGAAAGAGTTTTATATGTTTTATCCAAGCAAATCTTTATAGTATGTTTTTTCATTAACCTAATTGAAAAGTGGGCGACACCTTTTCTACAAGGCTAAGATTTTGCAAAAACATTGTGAAAAATCAAAAATGGTAGAATTCAATTTGCGCAAGGTGGCTAATTTTATGTTTCTTGAAACAAAAGTAAAGTCAGATTAAGATTTTATACTAGTTTCTGCCACAAATCTATGATGTAAATTTATATAGAAGGTATTCCGAATACTGCTTCCACTTCGCAAACTCAATTGGTTTGGAAATATTGATGCGGAATCAAATGTATTTAAGGCAGATATATTTCACAGTGTTTTAACAAGTGCCAATACAATCTTATTATGTACCTTTAGGTAACATACTTAAGAAGACTTTGTGTGTCGTCGTCTGTCGTCCGTCGTCTGTTGTCTGTCGTCTGTCTGTCAACACGATAACTTTCGAACCGTTTGACATTTTGAAATTCTGTCTTCACCAATCGATAGATAAGGTCAAAGCGGAGGCTATGTTCGTAGATGGGTTATCTGGGGTCACGGGAACAAGGTCAAATGATAAGCGCAACAAATGGATAAGCGTCACATATAGCTTGTGATACATCATTCGAAAGGTATTGCTCTACTGATGATGAATATGCATCGCAAATTCAAATCAGAATTTCGAACAGGGTCAAAGGTCACGATAGTTTCATGACCATTATTATGATACATCATTCGAAAGGTATTGCTGTGCTGATTGAAATATGCATTGCAAATTCAAATCGGAACTTTTCGAACAGAGGTCAAAGGTCATGCACTTTCAAATGACACACTTAGTGTGTGATATATCATTGAAATCTAGTCCATTGAGGATTTCACTTATGACACGTTTTTTAAGCCGCAATTTACATCCGCTAAAGGTGCATCGCTACATCTCTAGTTAGTTAAGTAAAGTCAGTACTTTGTGTGATTCCTGGAGTTAAGTTCCGTTTTCCACGTATGGTTTTCTGAAAATATTTTCGTTCTTACGAAAAATTATTTGCAAATGGACAGTAAAATGCACGCATACGCAGTTTTGAATATTTTGGACATAAAATTTGTCAGAAATTCATGAAATATAAAAATTATTTGGTTCTTGATTTAAAACTGGTGGTGAGTGTTAGGTAATGAATCACTAATTCGAGATGACGAGAGTTTATTAGCAGTGCGCAACAACTGATTACTTGATATCAATTATTACAATAACCTAAATGGAAAAAAAGTGGGCGGAATATTTCGTGTATGATAAACTAAAAATCCAATCACGATGGTTTTAAAAGTAATTTATTTAAAAATCCATCCTAGAATCGTTTGGCATGTTTTTGCTAAATCCTGACTTCACACTTGTCTGTTAACGAAAATTTGAAAACCCAAAGTAAATATCATCATAAAAGAGTAATATTGACAGAGGTTGATTAAAAACTGGTAAAAGATACAATGTATTGTATTTTTATACATTATACATTGTTTGTATCGCAATTTGAAGTCTTGAAAACATTTTTAATGGAGTTATAACTTGCAACTTTTTATTTAAACTTTTTTTCAGAACACTCTATGCGTATATATTATTTAGTTGAACATTATACAAATCATTTGACTGTTAATTCAAAGAAATGTCTAAAAACGCCTTCTTTTAATTTCAGTAGACATATACTGTGCGATTTCTGTTTGTTTAAACCAGTTTGAATCAGCATTTGATCTTCCCTAGCTTACCATTACTTGAGGGAAGCGTTGATTAACCAATAAAACGTGTGAGCTAGCAGCTGTTTTTACTTGACTTAGATAGCTAAGGGGCATTCAGTCGGAACACATCTTGTATAAAAACAAATGCCATTTCGGCCCGAAAACTTGGTCTATGGAGCATTAAACGACTGTTTGAATGTGAAAATGTTGCACAATGTTGGTCCAGTAAGACAACGGTGCTAATGTCACCAACCTGCGCTATGTCACCTACTATGTAACCGTACCTCGTATGTCACTCTACTAGGATACGTCACCTACCAACTTTTAATCAGTTTAAATAACCAATTATAACCAAACCAATACATTTAAACACATTTGAACCTAATGGTTTGGTCAACTTGACTTAAATCTTGATCCTAATGCTAATTAATGACTACTACGTCAACATAGCGACAGCGGACAACACTAACATTTCCTTTCCACCAAAACCCACTAACCTAAAACAGAGCTGAAACTACTTCTTCCCTCTGACATTATAGACGCGTGGAACAAAATGAAGAATAGAAATAACAAAGCTGAAGATCCTCTAAAAATATCAAACAAAATAATAAATATTTCTCTCCAGTCAAGTGGATTTTTATACACACTTACTGAACTTTTCAACTCATTTATCATATCTGGCGAGGGTACCAGACTGTATGAAACTAGCAAAATTGTACCTGTACCGAAAGTCAACAACCCCACTTCACCAAACGACACCAGACCAATATCAATTCAAGCGGTCTTAACTAAAAATCCTAGATAAGTGTATTTACAAACAACTCTCAAAATTTTTTCATGACAATAATTTACTTAATCCAAACCAGTTTGGGTTTCGTAGAAATAGTTCTACTACACATGCGTTAGTAAAAATTGTTGATGAAATGTATGAAGCACTTGACCAAAATGAATTATGCCTGCTAGTCTCCCTAGATTTTACAAAAGGCTTTTGACTATGTAGATAGGGATATACTTATACACAAGTTAAAATGGTACGGAGTAAACTGTAAGCTTATAGAATCCCTATTAAAGGGAGATCTCAATTTGTAACTTTTGACAATAAAATGTCCAATACAAATATACAAACACGTGGTATTCCTCAAGGAGCTGCAACAAGCAGTCTTATTTTAATATATACATAAACGATTTACCTCTTAGTATTAAACACTGTAATACTACTATGTTTGCTGATGATACCAGCCTGTTAAAAAGGAGCTCCGTTGACAATCTTGTAAATACCATTAAGGATATTGAATTTGACTTAAATAATGTTAGCACTTGGCTCCAACAAAATAAAATGAAAATGAATATCTCGAAAAACACAACTGCTTGTTGTTGGTAGGCCAAAAACGCTTAAACTCTGTAACAATTTAAATATCGTGTTTACAGCAATACTATTACCCGAGTACCATGCCTAAAAATGCTTGGACTACACATCGACGAGACCCTTTCTTTCTCGAATCATTGTACACAAGTGCTTAAAAAATGCTATGCATCATTGTCAAAGGTATACCAACTAAAAAGAATATTATCTAGTGAAAGCAAAAAAATATTGATTGATTCCTATATCATGAGTGTAATACGATACGCCTGTCCTGTCTGGCTAAATAAACTCTCTACATTTAATAAGAATAAGATTGAACGACTTATAAAAAGTGCTTGCAGATTTATCTATAATCGAATGAAATATGACAGTATATCCGAAGAAATTTGTAATTCTTTAGAGTGGCTTATGCCTAATTACCTATGTATGTATGAAAGTTTTGCTACTTACTTACAATATTACCTTTTTAGACTGTAAAACACTTATAATTATCTAAATTTTTCCTACGACACTGTAACAACTACACGGAGCAACAGTACAGGATACCAGCATGCAAGTTCAAAAGCAACTATGGAGAGGACCTTCAAGCATTTGGCTGTAAAGCAATGGCTTCAACTACCGTCGGATATTACTTCCAATTATTTGATAAATTCCAATTGTTTTAAGAAAAAAATTATGTCACATTTTCTACTGTTGCAAAATAATACTATTTGTAAAAAATCTACAGAAACTTTTGATTATTCTTCATGTATCGAGAATGTAATTGCTCGTGCTTGTAAATATGTACCATGATGTAATAACCTTTAACTAAGGATATCATGATGAAGTAAATTATTATTATTATTATTTATTTTATTATTATAATTGGTTATTTAAATAATTTTAAAGTTGTTAGGTGACATGGTAGGGTTGAGAGTAGTTACGTCTAGGTAGGTGACATTAGCCACCGTTGTCTAACTGCGACCCAAATGTTGTTAATTTCATAAAACTGTTAAATAAACTACACATCCCTTAGACGTTACCGTTTTTGTTTTCTAATGGGGGGGGTACAGAAATACAGAATTTTTTAAATATTCAGTCAAACTTGACTACACGGACCCCTCATGTATAGTTTAAACCCCTTATAATGACCCTAAAATTTTAACGTGGGAAAACCCCTGTCTATGTTAAAAAAGGGCTTTATAAGGATCTCAGCCAATATGCGACCCATTTTTACTCCTTTTGGGGGGCAGCCATAACCAAGGTTTTTGATTGTTGTTTACAAAAATATGTTCGGAATTTAGTTAACCTTCAACTCTGTGAACCCACTTCTACTAATGTTAAGGTCTTGCGAGTAAATAAACTAAAGAACGAACTCTGTAATAAATATTAATAATAAATAAATACTAAATATTAAACGAGTTGTAAACAATTTTATTTGGTTGAAATTCAAAACGCGGTCGCAGCTTAGACAACGGTCGCTAATGGTCAACCTACCTAGACGTAACCTTACTCTCACCTACCATGTCACCTACCAACTTTAAAATATTTAAATAACCAATTATAACCAAAGCATTAGGTTCAAATGTGTTTAAATGTATTGGTTTGGTAGGTGACGTATCTAGTAGGTGACATACAAGGTAGGTTACATTAGTAGGTGACAGTACCGGCTGACCATTCAGCCACCGTTGTCTTACTTGCGACCCCAAAAACTTCTAACTCTTTTTTATACAAATTTTCCCTGTTGGACCTAGGTTATTTCCCAGTTTACACAAGCTTGATCATGGAAACACTATTATTAGTCGCTACATTCTAACCGCTATGCCCTTTCTCTTCGTTACAAATTTTATAACGTCTCAACATTAAAACAGCAAAACCTGAGAGCGTCTGCCAGTTCGGTAATATCTTATAGTTCTTACTCTCTTACTCGCTACATTTCCTAGCTCGTGTTTTACTGCTTCTTGTTGTTGTTCTCGTCTCAATTTATCACTATCACAGCTCAAACTTGTTAAAATTTAATGTCGTACTCGCTGTCACAGACGATACCCTAAACTTAAATGACTGAATGGCTGACTTTCAAACTGAATGGATGGAGCATCTCCCTGGCCCTCTCCTTTCTACTATATTATCATTTTCATATCAGAAGACCGACTGTGTCAAGCCATAATGCTTGGCTCAGTAACTTGTACCGAGCTACTTCACGGTGGTGGTAGGGATCTTAACTTCAAAATGAAATAGGTCAGATATTCCATGATAACTAGCCTATACTTGCTTCTGAATTTCATCTCGATAAAAACAGCCGCGAGCTAAGACATCTGAAACATTCCAGTGTACGCTTTTGAAAGATATGTCAGTCATTGACAGGCGCGGGGAGGTTGTCAATCCCACAAGATGGCTCCGAGCACGTACCACAGTTATCGAATCAAAGTAACCTCAACAGCGTCACAGGTTTAAAAAAATTGACCCTCAGTACTCCAATCACCTGCTAACTGGGACAACCTCCATCGCTAAAATCATTTTACCGACATTATCATGCCTAGGAAAATGCGCTGCGATTTAACTTCCCAAAAGGGATTTATGTGTAGGCGGTGAAAACTACTTTCCAGGCAGACCCTGGGTAAGCTGAGAAGTTAAGTAAC
>LJIJ01000972.1:0-63246 GCA_001718145.1 Orchesella cincta
GGGGTCATCAACAGCAGCCGCCTTCTGCTCCGACCTCAACCGACCAAGTTAACAAAACTTCCCAATTCAGGTCTCAACGCAACTCTCCTTCATCAGGAAAGGGGAAAGGGAAGCCAAATTTCAACAGGACAGCATCAAAGAAGCCTGATCAACAGAATTCATCACAAACTGGTAACAAGCAAAATAATCAAAATTCAAATAAGTCAAAATCTTGTTCCGGTTGCAATTCTGATCAACACGCTCGTGGAAATGCCCACATAAAAATTCCAAGTGCTACAAGTGTGGCATCATGGGGCATATTGCACCAGCATGTCGCAAAGGCAATACGAGTGACAATAATCATCTCAGCCTCGACATCGTCACTGACCTCAACAACGTGAGCACCGTCAAAAAGAAAATTATCTCACTGAAGTCAGCATTAATGGCAAGCCTCATATCATGGAATTGGACACTGGTTGTGAAACCAGCATCCTCTCAGAGGAATTTTGGAGAGACACTCTCAAGTCGCCCCAGCTCCAAAAATCCAATTTTGTGTTCAGAACCTACACCAATGCAACTTTCCGTCCAAAAGGAGCTCTGCAGTGTGTACTTGAACACAACAATCAAAAAACAAACTACAGCATTCCTGTGAGTTCAGGAACCTCACTCTTTGGACGCGACCTACTTCGCATCTTCAAGATCAACTGGGACAAAGTTCAACAGCAGTGCAACAAAGTCAACACCACTTCCACTGACGCACAGCTGAAGTCATTGCTGAAGGAGTTTGAAGACGTTTTCCAAACCCCTACAGCATCGGATAAAATCCGAAACTTTAAAGCTCATCTCATCATGAAGGATGATGCAACCCCACGCTTTCTAAAAGCTCGTCCCATTCCCTATGCAATGCGCTCAAAAGTAGATCGTGAACTAGACCAGATGGAAGCAACCGGAGTCATCACCAAAATCGACACCAGTGAGTGGGCGTCCCCACTTGTCGTCGTTCCCAAAGCTGATGGCCGAGTCAGAATCACTGGGGACTTCAAAAACACCGTCAACTCTCAGTTGTGTGTTACCCAGTATCCTCTTGCAATCCCCGACGACCTTCTTGCTAACGTAGCAGAAGGGAACAAGTTCAGTAAGATGGATGGCCAGAATGCTTATCATCAAATTGATGTTGATGACAACTCCAAAAAGTTTCTCGTTGTGAATACTCATCGTGGCCTCTTCCGCTATAATGTTTTGCCACAGGGTATCGCTTCCTCACCTGCTATTTTTCAACAGTTCATTGATATTATGCTGAAAGAAGTTCCATGTACCGGCTCGTTCCTAGATGACATCATAGCCAGTGGAACTCATGATCTGATCACTTGAGCAACCTACGTAAAATTTTGGAGAGAATGCGACATTTCAACTACAAATTATCCCCATCAAAATGCGCATTTCTACAGGAGAAAATTGATTTCCTTGGACATTCTATCTCAAGGAGTGGAATTGAAACCAACTCTGATAAAGTCCAGACTATTCTCCGCATTCCAACACCAACCAACGTGACAGAAGTCAAATCTTTTTTGGGGCTTGTGAATTTTTACGGAAAATTCATCAACAATCTTTCCACCATTTGTGAACCTCTCTACCGTCTCACAAGGAAAGATATGGAGTTCAAGTGGAGCAAACCTTGTGAAAAAGCTCTCAACACTGTGAAACACCTCCTCACCACCAGCCCAACCCTTGCTCATTTTCAACCCGAAAAGCAAATTGGAATCAGTTGTGATGCCAGTTCTATCGGATTGGGTGCCGTGCTCTTCATCAAGGAAGATTCGGGAGAAGAAAAACCCATCGCCTATGCATCCAAGCTCCTGTCTGACACAGAACGGCGTTACAGCCAAATCGAGAAGGAAGGACTCGCAATCATATTTGCAGTTAAGAAATTTTATAAATACCTATGCGGTCGGCATTTCATTATGGTAACAGACCATAAGCCATTGCTCAGCATTTTTGGACCGAAGTCTCATCTTCCCCCACTTGTTGCAACTCGACTCCACCATTGGAGCCTCTACTTATCACAATTTCAATATGAAGTTATCTACCGCAAGAGTGAAGACCACGGCAATGCTGATGCTCTTTCCCGTTTACCTCCACCTTCTCAACAAATGAAAGAAAATTCTAGCATCATTGAAAGTAGTATCAACTTTCTCGCTAATCAGCAACTGGATATCCTGCCTGTTACAGCTTCAACTATACGAAAAGCAACAGCAAAGGACCCCGTATTATCAAAAGTGTTCCAGTTAATCATTAACGGATGGCCTCCAAAGCTCAGAGATGAAGATAAGCAGCTACAGCCCTTTTTCATTCGTCGTCATGAACTTGCCATCACTCAAGGCGTTATCATGTGGGGAATTCGAGTCATCATCCCCTCATCCCTCATTCAACGCATCTTAAACCAGTTACATGAATGTCATACTGGAATTGTCAGGATGAAAGCAATCGCTCGTGAACATGTTTTTTGGCCTGGAATTGATAAAAATATTGAAGATATTGCCAAATCATGTGTATCCTGTCAGCAATCTGCAGCAAAACCTCCAAGCGCTCCTCTCCACCCTTGGGCTTTCCCTGAAAAGCCTTGGCAGCGTCTGCATATTGACCTGGCTGGACCGTTTCTCAACCGTATGTGGCTAATCGTTGTGGACGCGCATTCCAAGTGGCCCGAAGTGTTCTGCATGAACAACAACACCACCTCCAGCGCCGTCATCCACAAGCTAGTTGAGATTTTTTCCCGTTTTGGGATTCCGGAGCAGATTGTCTCTGACAACGGTCGTCAATTCACATCAAGTGAATTCACCAACTTCTGCAAAGCAAATTTGTGTTAAACACACACTCTCATCTGCGTATCATCCACGCACAATGGAGAAGCTGAAAGGTTCGTCCGCACCTTTAAAGAAGCAATGAAGGCATCCGATATCAACATTGACCTTCGCCTTCAACGCTTTCTCATCTCATATCGTGTGACACCTCATGCCACAACCAACTCCAGTCCCTCTGAAGTCTTACAAGGTCGTAAGATTCGCACTCTGATGGATGTACTCCACCCAAACATCACCACCTCCGCTCGAGCCAGCCAAATGCAGCAGGAGAAGGGGTACAACACACGTGTAAAAGCTCGTTCTTTCCAACTGGATCAGCCAGTTTGGGTGCAAACCTATGTGAAGGGGGAGGAGAAATGGTCATTGGGCATCGTCATCACTATCCTTGGTCCAGTCACCTATGTCATCAAAATCGGTGACCGGACATTCAAGCGGCATGTGGATCAAATGCGAGCCGCTCTCAGTCAGCCACCTCGTTCCACCTCAGACCAGTCTGAAGAACCGCCAGTTTCCACTCAACCTTGAGATGTCCTTCATCATTCCGTCAAATACTTTATACATGCATTCTCTTATTTTTTCTTGTTGTAATCTCGATGTATGTTTCAAAGTAGGAAGGAGGAAAATGTAGAATATCCAAATGTTCTATTCTATCAAATTAACCATTTATGCTAATTATCATATGCCTACGTGCAGGATTTCTGTCTCTTGTAGAATCAGCTCTACTCATGATCCTTTATTGATTTAGCCTTGAACCAACCAAGCTACTTATACTTAATACCAAGCTCTGTACATATTCTTGTCATACCTGATCTATCTGTCCTGCAATAAAGACTTAGGCAAAGAACACACACCGCGTGCAAACCTCGGTCTCTCTTTCATATCCTCATATAAATACACTACAGTTCTGCTTCTAATTTTCAGGTGCTAAAGCATGGTGCCTAACCTTGGTTTTAGTGCTGACATATTTTTTGCATTTCAGGATTATGGTGGATTCATTCAGGTGGCATTATTGCTCCAACTTCTACACCTTATTTCGATTCCCCCAACAACTTGTCATTGGTGGCGGGAGCCCCAATATAGAAATCTACATGATCGCACATGTTTGGGGTGTCTGCATTTTAAATTTGTATCCAAATATTGTCTAATTCCAAGCTTTTGAAGTGACTGCAAAATACTTCATTCAGAGCCTTCCAAGTTGTGGACTAGCTAAGCTATGTAAAGTACATCAACAACTTCAAATTTTAACCCTTCAAATGAGGATGTAATATGTGGAACATAAAAATAACTAAAAGCATTGTTATACAACGGTGTTAAAATTTGAAGTTTTTGATATATTTTACAAAGCTTAGCTGGTCCATAAACTGGGAGGCTCTGAATGAAGTATTTTACAGTCACTTCAAAAGCCTGGAAGTAGTAGGTCTAGGGTCGTATTTGCCACAATGGGTCAATTTCCATCCCCTCATACTTGCGTCATGTGTCATAATGTGCCTCACTATATGCGTTCTAGGAGATTGGCGTCCCATATTTTTTGAAAAATACCTATAACAATTGAATCGTTTTGATCACCCTGAGTTTTAAACCGTTCCTAGTTCTACATCAACTACATTACCACTTTTATTTTGACACCTAAGAAAATTGACGACGTCCCCGTTGTATACTACGAGTTTTATCGGCAGCATGAAATGTGGGCGTCTTATCAAAAACATGAGCAGAGGTTATAAAGGGATTCAACTTGGTAGGGAAAACAAGTGCGTTTCAACACGTCATCAAAAATTCATTCGTAATCCGCCTCAAGACAGCTTTACCCCGTGTATACCATTCACCACACGCATCTTTTTTCACTATTCTGCTTTCCTTGCGTAACCTGGAAAAATAAGTAGTTGTAGAATAGTATAGTAGTAGAATTTGAGTCGGCTTAAAGAAGTTTGTAGTACCTGCAAAAATCAACTATGGCTCATAATACCCCGCTACAAAGTCCTGCGGATTTGCCGAGTGACACTCTACACGAAATATAAATTTTATATCAAGAAGTTACTGTAACAGCCATTCCATTCAGCTATGCAAGCTATTTACCCCCAGAACAAAGTTCTACCCCGTTAGAGTTGCCTATTGATATGCGATTTAACGACGGTCATCGAATTGCCATTATTCTTTACACTCGTGTGATGATCGTTTATGCTGTGGGAAACATATTTTGATTGGAATTATAAGTTAAAAACATTTTAAAATAGTTTTACAACTGATTTACAGACAAAATGCCAGATTTCCTTTGCCATTGGAGACCCAACCAATGCTGCGTGATAGAAAATAGTGAAAGCAGCAGAAGCCTTCCAACAACGACATCCTCTTCCAGCAAAGAAAACCAATTTCAGCTCCTGCCAATTCAAAGAGTACGGGCAGGCTTAGCTCGTTGCAGAATCTCAACTATTTCAGACCCGCTGCTATCGAGATCAAAAGTATCCGTTTCAGTTCGGTTGGTTCATAGCAGGGCCTGGCCTACATAAGCACTACCCGTGCAACCAGTGCAGGGCCGGACCGCTGCATCCTTACTTTAAGAATGTCAAAGAACTGCTTCTCTAAAATTTTGAATAAGAAATCATATTTAAAATTGGAAAAAAGATTCTCAATTTTTTATGACCGGTATCATTACTTTCGTAACGACCAGCTTTCCCCAACCGGCACTCTCTTGTGGTCCCCCGAAGAGATGTTGGGCTTAGAAGACCTTACTTTCATTTGCATCCTGAAGGGGTAAGCTGTGGGGACTACTCGTGCTACTTGATCACGGCTGTGTCGCGTTCCCAGCAGGAACGAAATATGCAATACAGGAAATGAAACCTAAGGAAATATCAGCCACCCAGTTATCCCAGTAATAACTACAAATGAGTTATTTTTGGGCTAAATTTCCTTACCAATATAGTCACTCGCATAGATGTGATGTTCATATTTGTAAGAAAAAAATTTGGATTAAAAACATTCACTTATTTGTCAAATAATATTCTTGTCCGTTTCTGGGCCACTTGATATATATTCGTGAAAACGCTCGCTCGTCGTTTGTTATCCACTGTTTCGTTTAAGAGAGTAAAATATAATGTAGCCTGTTAATTCCACTTTTTAGCACTATTTGAGCTATAACGTGATTCGTTTCAAAAGTTGTTGCAGGGCCGGACTCACCCTAGGCCAGGCACTGGTTCATAGTGATACTCCGTCTCATGATTTTGGAATCGAAGTGTGAAGTAATGAACTTTTCTGGACATTTAAACGGTGCTAGATGTATTGCTATGAATTATTTTTATTCAAAAGCTTTTCAAATAGTATAAATTATAGTGTTTAAAATTACCACATTTCACTCACTGGTTATGTTCTGTATGTATATTGAATCTATGCAAACTTTTATAATAGGTGTCTTAAATGTATTAATTCATTATTATTCAATAAAGATCGTAACTTTAATCAAGTAAAAATGGTAAACATACTAATTCTAAGAGTTTTAAGTCTAAAACCTTGCATTAAGAAATGTTATTATCGAGTCGAGTCCTCGCAGAATGTGGACGGGTTGATTTTCTTTCTTTCCTTTCATCGTCACTTGTTGAGGAAGATGTGAACTGGTTCCTCTCTGTGAAAAATATGATTGTAAACTGTTAAAAATTTTATGATTCATGTCCTTTTCCACATAAGTCCTGTTAGTCATCCTTGACTTCTTGACTCTTCTTGTGCACCTGGACAATGCACGTGTCCTTATTGCCTTGTTTTCTCCTTAGCTATGATATGATGCATCCACATCAATTCTAGGTATGCACTCATAGTACTATATACACGTGTGCTTTTGCACCTTTCTCATTGTGTCCTTTCTTTAGAATCCTTGTTTTAATGACATTTGTATGATATATAAACTCATGCCTTTTACCTGAATAAAGTAGTCTTTACACAACACCCAAAACTCGTACTACTCACATGGTAGCAGAGCCGACTAGTTCTTTTGCCCCAGCAAAAGGTGAAACTCTGCCCGATTGACTACAGAAATCATCAAAATTTCCACGGAAATTTTCCAGAATAAGTTTCCTTATTAGTGACTAACGCTGGTACAACAAAGCAAGCCTGTTTAGCCCATGCGTTACATAGAAAATAGCGGTGGTATGACGAAGTAGTGCTGTCTAGCCCACGCGCAACAGAAACATTGGTGATAAGTACAGAGACCTTGTTGAAGTGTGTTTTTATTTTGTGAAGATTCCTTGAGTGAGAAACTGGGGTAAATTGAAAATACTGTATCTACCGCATTTTAATAATACTGTTTTAAGTTTTAAGTGGAGTTTTTAGCCTTCAATACTGCTCAAATTTACAAATAAAACATTGGTGAAGTGCATGTGCATAAACTCTAGTGCAACATGGCTACTCGTAAAAGTAAATTTGATACCGCGCATGTGGTTAAGTTAAATGAGAGAAATTATCAGCAGTGGAAACTGCAGCTTTCTTTAGTGTTGAAAGCTGCTGGTTTGTGGGATCTTGTATCCGGTACTGATAAACGACCGGCTGACAATGCTAATGATGGCCAAACTAAATGGGACGAGAAAGATTGTGATGCAATGGCTTACATCATACAGTTGTAAAAACTCAACTGAAGTGTATGAGAAGTTGGCTGAGATAAATGCCGATCATAGTGCTCTCAACAAGCAACACACCCTTGCTGCTTTCTTCAACTACAAGATTTCAGTGAATCAAGATCTCCTTGAAGCATACATGGAGATTCAAAATCTCTCGCGTAGTTTGAATGAAATGAAAGTTAAAATTGATGACATAACAGTTGTCACCAAAATAGTTTCCGCATTGCCAGATCAAAAGTTCTACGCCTTCAAGAAATCATGGGATTCAGTCCCTGATGATCGCCAAACAATGCCCAACCTACTTGCCCGTCTACGGAAAGAGAGTCTTGAACAAAAGCAACTTGAGAAAGATAAGAAGGAAGAAGAAACTTCCATTGCTTTTGCAGCACATGGCCATGGAAATGGACGTGGTCGTGGAAGAGGTCGTGGACGAGGAGGCAGAGGAGGTGGAAGAGGAAGAGGCCGTGGCGGTGGACACCATCAGGGTAATGGTGAGTCAATAGCAGACAAAAAGAAACGCACAAATTGCAATATTTGTGGTGAGGTTGGCCACTGGGCGAGAGAATGCCCAAGCAAGCAAGAAAATGGCAACAACAATGCATCAAGCAGAAACCAGCATAACCAGCAGCATAGCAAAGGAAATTTGCAACAGAAAGAAGAAGCTGCGGTTACAGCAGAAGCTCGCACTGCCTTCATGACCAGGCAAAATAATTGCGATTTAAAGGATATCTGGATTAGTGATTCAGGAGCTTCCCATCACATGAGTGGAAGATTAGACTGGTTTGACGAGTTCACCACATTTGAGACTCCCAAGAAGATAATGCTGCCCGACAACAAAGAAGTAAATGCAATGGGAATCGGGTCAATCAAAGTTGATGCAATGATAAATGGAAACTGGAAAGCAAGTTCCATTGGAAATGTTCTCTATCTGCCAGGAGGAGTGAATTTATTTAGTGAATGTGTACTTGCAAATCAAGGCTTCACTATCGTCCGCAATGCATCAGGAGCATTTTATTATGATGAAAATAAAGCTGTGGGTCCAGAAGCAGAATTCATTGGAGGTATGTATGTAATGAAATTCAAAGACATTGGGGCACATGCACATTTTTCGAGCATCGAGAAGGGAAAATTATGGCACTCCAGACTAGCTCATATCAACATGAGCTACATCCAAGAGACAATAAAGAAGGATGCTGCCACGGGAATCTTGCTCTGTGAGCTGAGCAATGATTTTAGCTGTTCGGATTGCCACCTGGGGAAGGAGAGAAGACTACCATACCCACGTATTGAAGAAAAACGGGTATGCAAACCAGGTGAAATCCTACACTGCGATCTTGCAGGCGAAATGCCAACAGCATCCCTCGGTGGAAGTAAATACTTCCTCCTCATCAAAGATGAAGCAACAAGCTTTCGTGCCGTATATTTCCTACGCCATAAAAATGAAGCAGCTGCCCACTTGAAAGCATTCATCGCTTTTATTGAGAATAAGACAGAGAACAAAGTTAAAATTTTGAGATCTGATAATGGGAAGGAGTTCATCTGTAAAGAGCTAACAGAGTACCTCACAGAGCGTGGAATAAGCCATGGCAAGTCAGCACCATATTGCCCCCAAAGCAATGGCAAGATAGAACGAGAAGTCCTCACAGTGAAGAATGCAGCCAGAACGATGTTATTGCAAGCAAATGTTCCAGAACACATGTGGGCAGAAGCAGTAGCCACTTGTGTGCATATTCATAATCGCATCCTTAACAAGCAAGCAACCGAGAGGACAGCGTATGAGCAGGTGTTCGGCAAGAAACCCGATCTGAGCCACATGAGGATGTTTGGAGCAACCGCATACTGTCACGTTCCTGATGTGCAGAGAAAAGTTTGGCAACCCAAGAGTAAGAAATGTATTTTGGTTGGCTATGAATCTTTATCAAATAATTATCGCCTCTATGATGCTGAAGAGCGTCGCATACTTGTTGCACGAAACGTGAGCTTTGAAGAAAACTATGACCAGTATGTCCCCATACATTTCAAAGCCAATACATCAGCGAGCATCCGTAGCAACGATGAAAACAATACAACAGCAAGTGAGGAGAATGCGACTGCAGCTGAAGAAGCAACCCACAACATCGACCCACATTCCGATGCAGTTGATGATGATGACTCAATGACCATTGAGATAGACACTCCTGCTGGAAAATATGAAGCAAGGATTCCCTGCCAAGGGAAAACAAAGTTGAAAATTCCTACAACAGCAACCAAGTATACTGCATCAAAGTTACGAGACAGAAGCAAGCTTAAATCTCCTGAGAGATTCCAGTCCTTCTTGGCCCACACAGATGAAAATGATGATGATGAAGAACATCAACATGCATTGCTCGCACATATTAACGACGAGCCAATGTCGTATGAAGAAGCAATAAAATCAAAGGATGCCGACAAATGGTTACAAGCCATGAAGGATGAGATGAGCAGCCATGAGAAAAATACAACATGGAAATTAGTAGAGAGACCATCCAATGCAAAAATACTTGACTCGCGTTGGGTATTTAAAGTGAAACGTAATCCTGACGGCTCGGTGGACAGATACAAAGCTCGGCTTGTAATAAAAGGCTACAAGCAAAGGAAGGGAATTGATTATGAAGAAACTTTTGCATCAGTGTGCAGATATGAATCCATTCGCCTTCTCTTTGCAATCGCAGCAACAATGAAACTTCATGTGCGACAATTTGATGTTACAACTGCATTTCTATATGGAGAGCTTGAAGAAACCGTGTACATGTTCCAGCCTGAGGGTTTCTTTGATGGAAATAAGAACAACATTTGCCGCCTGATCAAGAGCCTGTATGGACTGAAGCAAGCCCCAAGGACCTGGAATCGCACCTTCAAGAAGTTCCTTGAGAAATACAATTTCAAAGCCACAAACGGTGATCCTTCAGTTTTCGTGGGCTACGTGAATGATGAAATTGTTATTCTCGCTCTTTATGTGGATGATGGGATGCTATTTGGATCAAGCGAAGGTGTCATAAATAAGATGCTTGAAGAGGTTAAGCATGCATTTGAGATCAAAACATCACAAGCAAAAATATTTGTTGGCGTGGAAATTGAACGAGACAATGAAGGCGGCTTCCTTCTACATCAAAGTGGATTTATTGGCTCCCTCCTAGAGAAATTCTTCATGACGGACTGCAAGCCCAACAATGTGCCTTTGACACCTACCTGTGACTTGACAAAAGCTGAGGTGTGCTCATCCAATCTTCCGTACCGAGAGCTTATTGGGTCGCTCCTTTTTCTAGCAAGAGCAACAAGACCAGATATTGCGTATGCTGTGGCAAAGCTGTCACAGTATACAACGTGCTATGATGAAAAGCACTGGAAATATGCAAAGGGGATATTGAGGTACCTGTGCGGAACAAAGGAGTTGGGACTTTACTACTCTCCGTTCAATAAAATTGAGTTGAAAGGATATACAGATGCAGATTATGCTGGAGACAAGGATGACCGTAAATCGATGACTGGCTTTGTTTTTTATATGGATGAAGCTCTCATCACGTGGAAAAGCAAGAAGCAGCCCACAGTGTCTCAATCATCCGCTGAGTCGGAGTACAAGGCCCTTGCTGATGGAGCAAAAGAAGCAGTCTGGTTGAGAGAATATTTCAGGGAACTGGGTCATGAGATGGAAGAGCCAACAATAATGTTAGTTGACAACCAGAGTGCAATTAAACTTGCTAAAAATCCCACCTTTCACAGCCGTTCAAAGCATATTGATGTCCGTTATCATTACACTCGAGAGCTAATTGAGGGAAAGGAAATTGATGTGACCTACGTCCCCACTGACAATCAAGTTGCCGACATCTTGACGAAACCTCTCTACAAGGAAAAATTCGAGGGATTCAGAGGTGACATGAATATGGTGAGAGTGGAGAAGCAGAGCGGAACTCGTGGAATAATGGCATTTGGAAAAGCAATGATGATGATGATTTTCATGTTCGCGTTCATGCAGCCTCTAGCTGCAATTCCGAATCAAAATTCCATGCCTGTCCTTTGGAGGAAGAACGAGATTCCAATAACAAATGGCTATTTGCAAGTGGATCTGCTCATCAACTTTCTCAACCCATGCGAACTTCTCAACAGCGACCTCATCCACGCTGATCTAGTTCCAGAAGCGGTGAAGCGGTGTAATGACATATATGCAGAGGATTTTCTGTTCGAGATTGAAGGAATGTGCCCTGGAAAGAGCTGGACAAAAATCCTTCATAGACACAAACGTTTCATCCCTCTACTTATCCTTGGTGGATACCTTTTGGTCCATGGAGTGATTGCCGGATTAGCAATCTCAGCCACCATCGTGTCAGTTCAGAATAGAGGCGAAATTGGGGCAATGAAAGAAAAATTCAATATTCAACAGCAAGCTATGGATGAAATCCAGCAACAAGTCGGAACCAATACTGAGATGATCAAGAATCTCCAGAAGAACTTCAATGAGACAATATCCAATCTCATTATCTTGCAAACCGATCATGATGAATTGAAAGGGAAAACTGTATCAACCAACTTTGCCATCTCATACATTACGAGCAGATTGATGAATGGCAAAACCATTATCAAAGAAGCCAGCCGACAATGGAAGCATGGAGAAGTGTATGGTCCATTACTTGATTATTTTAACGTCTCACTTCCCTGTGGAGACGAGTGTCCAATTAAATTCGCAAGAGCCACGAAGTGCGAATTTTCTGATGAGAAGGACAAGTTGTTTATGGAGTTCTCTGTGCCGTTGGTAAACAAAAGCCTTGTCTTGGTGGAAGCAGATCCCTTCAAGTTATTATTGCGGAAAGGAGATGATACCTGTTCCATCCGATATATTGGTCCAGAAAAAGCCATTATATCACTCACTGATCAATGTGTGCATGCTGCCAACATTGAGCTTCCAGCTAAGCATGATTTGCTTATCGCCCCAATAAGTGGATGTAAACCAGCACCCGTCATCACTGAGAACAGCAAATATTTCACAGTGAGCCATTGTGAAAAGAGACGTCCCAACGATCATTATGATTTCATCCAAGTTAAGGTGCAAGAGGACCAATACCACATTTATTGTCCAGAATCACAGATTACAATTGAAGGACGATCTCAAACCTGCCCAAGCCATGTTTTCACACTGCCGAAGGATGTCACATTCCACATCAACGAGTTGCAGTTTAGAGGATCCAAGATTTCGGTCAAGCAGAAGGAATCATGGGATAGTTTGCTTACATTGAAAGCAAATTGGCATTTGCAACCGAGCATCAACTGGACAGAGCTGTACCTACCCGAGACTAGGAAGGAGGTTAAATCTGCCCAACACACTGGAGGTGGAGTTGCTGACCATACTTATGGATTTTGGAGCCTGATTACTGCTGCCATCATTGGAACCGTGATGATTATGATCATCATTTGGCTGATCTTCAAGCTACAAGGAAAGCAAGCAATTACAGTTGTGGCCAAGAGGATCCAAACTACAGCTCCAGTAGAGATAAAGATGGAGGAGGAAACTCAAAAATGAGTAAACATTTTCATTCTTTTTTGTTAGAACTTAAGAAGTGTTAGAAATTAAGAAATAATTTCAATTTTTTGTTAGAACTTAAGAAGTGTTAGAAATTAAGAAATAATTTCAATTTTTTTTGTTAGAACTTAAGAAGTGTTAGAAATTAAGAATTAATTTCAATTTTTGTTAGAATCTAACAAGTGTTAGATTTTAGAATTCATTATCATTTCTTGTTAGAATTTAAGAAGTGTTAGGAATTAAGCATTGATTTTATGATTTTATTCATTTATTTCTGGGTTTGTTACAGATTTCCTTTTGATTTGATGAGTAATTTTTATTAGTTTAAGGGAGGATGTGAAAAATATGATTGTAAACTGTTAAAAATTTTATGATTCATGTCCTTTTCCACATAAGTCCTGTTAGTCATCCTTGACTTCTTGACTCTTCTTGTGCACCTGGACAATGCACGTGTCCTTATTGCCTTGTTTTTCTCCTTAGCTATGATATGATGCATCCACATCAATTCTAGGTATGCACTCATAGTACCTATATACACGTGTGCTTTTGCACCTTTCTCATTGTGTCCTTTCTTTAGAATCCTTGTTTTAATGACATTTGTATGATATATAAACTCATGCCTTTTACCTGAATAAAGTAGTCTTTACACAACACCCAAAACTCGTACTACTCACACTCTCATTATTTTCATCGGATCCACATTCCATTTCCGCGCATTGAGCCCGCATCATATAGTTTCCACTGTAAAACGTTTTTATAAATTCTTATCAAATACAATACAAATAAATTTACGAGCAACTTACATTTGTTCTCAAAGTATTTTGCAAAATAATGAACAAATGCTGAATTTACTAGATTATTTATTTAGGTTGGCAAAACTTGTTGGCTTTTGAGGTGTTTATTTTACTCAGCGAGAATGGAAATTTTTTAGAAACTCATCAGCTTCAAAGTGAAGCTGCTCTAGTACCGTCTCAAAACCCTGATGGTTTTATGCGGTACACGTTACACTCTTACAATTCCCATGTCACTTGAGAACGTGCCCCGCAAAACATCATGGTAGTGGAGTCGAGTGCAGATCGTATGAGCATGAAATAGACAGCTGAAATATTTCATACCTTGGAACATTTGGAATACGTCGAGAATCACTCTGTGAGTTTCGCCTTGGACGAAAATGGTAGAAGCCGTATATTACAGGATTGAAACAAGAGTTGGTACAAGCAAATAAGAACAACCCTTTTTGAATCCTTTGGTCAACCACCGTTGTGGATTCCTTGTCAAACCAGTACCTAAAGATAATATGGAAAAAACATTAATAATTCGGTCTTCAATTTCTCCCTTATTTTATTAGCTTTCTTATTACCGAAGAGACATGACGTTGTAGGGAGTCCAACAAAGGCAAAATGTTGCCACAATAATCATCTTCAGCGTACAAATTTTGGCTCGACCCAACGTGCTCATTGTTGCTTCGAATTCTCATCTAAATTCATAAACATATACAAAATAAGTCTCTGGTTGTGATCTAAATAGAAAAGCATTTTGTCAGTTGTCAGTTTACCCTCATTTCTTTTGAGTTTGTTGGCTTTGTGAATTTCATAGAGGATGCGAAAGTAGCAGAATACTATCACCATGAGGGGAAGCACGTAGAGGAAAAAGAAACCAAAAAAAACTATACGCCAGTTCAAAACCCGGCCCTGGAAAGGAGTGGAATGAGACGCATTGCTCAAACCAGGAAAATTCTGGGTGAGCTTCAACGTGAAAAATGAGAAAATGTTTGAAAATGCATTGAGATTCATTTAAAATTAAATACTGATGAAAATGTAAATATTTTTAAGAGACTTACTTGGGGAAAACTGAATCTTGCTTGCTTGCAATCCATGCCACGGCCAGCATTATTCTACCACGACGATTCGCATCCGATGTTCCAAAGTTAGGACAGCAAAGTAGCGATCCAGGCTGATACACATGAGGACAAAACCAGAAAGGTACAATCCGGAAATCCGGAAAAAATACATTATCCTACACATTTCATCTCCTGCTTTCCAAGAAACGGTAAAATTCCAGCCGATCTAGGCGGACAAAAAAATAATAATTTTTTTCAAATGCTAGTGTTTCTGTTTTCTTGAAATTCAGTCTAAAGGATTTGTGAGGAGGGAGCTTATTTCCCGGAAAATTGATTCATCTTCGTTGGATCGGAAAGTTAAGTTGTTTATGATACTAAATATTAATACTGCAGATCTGTCTCAACTCCTATTTTATTTTTCTCCTGAAAAAAACTCGGATGTTACCAATACATAAAAAGGTTACTCTTACCTCCAGTGGCATTCTACGCAGGCTTTAAGCCAAATTATTTCAGATGCTAAAACTTGTGCGTGTTTCTAGGTAGAACACATATCGCAGGTCTTGCTTTCTCCTCATTTTTGTAGTATATTTTATTTTTTATGAAACTATCTACAGCAGCTATGAATAGAGCGACTCTTCACTTTCTCTTTCACGGCACACAGATTGTGCCAAACGGATTCGGAATCCATCTGGCTGAGAAAAACCAAACTTTCTGACTTGGATTATTCAAACGACAACCAATTTTAATGAGGTTTTAACTCTGCTCAACAGAGAGAATGTCTCGTACTTAGAGCGATTTGGAAGCTGCTTTACAATAAAGATGTTGGAGTCTAACAACACAAATAAATAACTCTACCTTAGCTTAAGCAAGACTCAAGTTTCATTATTGTTCAATTCAAAACCTCAACAAGAACGTGGGAGCTATCTGAAAGAAGTAAAGTTTTCCCAATTCCTTGGAAATAAGGAACTCATCTTAGCTGCCTTTTATTTCCGATACAAGGTCAATGTGGCTTTGCTAAGGATTTGAATTTGTTATAAAAGTGCATTAAAGTTAACAAGCAACGAGACGAGAAGGAAACTGGGAAATGAAATTGAAATGCAGTCGGTTTAAAAAAGGATAAGGATTGACAAAGAAGCATTAACATAAGTCTTGCAATTTTACGCTGAAGATTATGTTCCATGCTTTGCAGACAAAGACTTTCACATTGTAGAATATTTTGTATAAAATAAGAGATTACTCTTCGTCTTTCGAGTGGTTTTCAAAAGGCTTACTATATTCTTCTCGGAAGGACATCTTAGTGCAACAGATAACGACAATTTTTGAATCTATATAGAAGTTGATATTCGCAAATTGCAACAAAATGCAAAAGCGTAAGTCATCCTAGAAATGACCACGGCATCTAAAGAGATTTAAAGCTTGCTGTTTACAAAAGATAAAGTTGAAAGTCTTTGAATTATTACCGTATACAGATAAGTGTTCACTCATTTCGTACAAATCTGAAATTCTGTGTATCCCTTCATTCACCCAAATCTCGTTACTCTAATGAGATTTCGATCAGTGTATTGTCTAATATTGGTGATGTATCATCATTATAAAACTACAAATGAACAACTTTGACTTTATGTAAATACACCGACAAATTACCTTATTGGAGGAGGTGACACCATTTGTGTTTGTTAATAATGGGTAATTGGTTGATTTGACCATGCAAACACTATTATTAGTTGAAAGTACGTAAATCTTTATACATTCTAATTAAAATACATATCTAATTTTCCAACTCAATTCCATAACCAAAATGCTAATATGTACAAGGGTATTTATACCTTCAAGTCATCGCGTTTAGGAGCAGATTGACTGCCACAGTTCTTTCGTTAGTAATAAGTTAATATCACTGACGTCATCTATTTAGAATCCTAGTTCAACTTATGGTTTCTGGTAGAAATGCTGTTGGACGATTTCAAAAATTCATTATCCATCAATTTTGAAGAAACATCTTAATATAAAATATTTCGACCACATGTAATTAATATCCATATCCTGTTCGTAATAAAATGATCTGAGCAAAATAAAAATTGTTGACTAAAATTTCATGGTCTCTCCTGCCACTGCCACTGACCACCTGCTTTCAAATCTTATTTACTCAACGGCCAAGACGGTTCAGCAATTCAGGACCTAAGATCATTGAATTCATATCAAAGGAGGATATGCTAGGAAATTTAATAACTGTAGTTTTTTGTTCTAATAAGGTCAATTCCAGATGAAAATAAACTACTTTCAATTAAAACTACCTGCTTTTTGTATGGCAGTTGCTACTAATACAATGGTTTAATGGCATGAACCAGACATCGTGCACAGAATCATATCGTTTTTTTAAATATTCAGTATTCGGACGTTATCCTGCTTTCTTCTTTCTCGTCTGTATCACCACCTTTAATTAGGAAACCCGTTCCAAAATTATTAATGGGATAGTCGAGGAGGTACAATCCTGTTTTGTGTACGTGATTTTAAATCTGGTTCAGGTGAAAGTTCCTTTCCGAATAGATTTAAGAGATTTTACTGGTTTCACTTGTAAGATTTCTCCTCTAAAATTCTTCCAACAGTTCCCCATGTTACTCGTAAAGTCATCCACACATCACACATTTGTGTCAACCATTTGACTTGAGATTTTAAATCTTATTAGATACATGTCACTCAACCTGTATCTGTATCTAATCTTACATAGCAATCCTTCCAGGTGGTAATTCAATATGAGCTGGAAGCCAATCTGACCCTGCTCTACTAATGTCAAAGGCAAAACAAAGTTTTATTAAAATAAGGAAAGTATCCGTATCCAATCATCTGATATTAATTGAATATAAAGAGAGATATATTTATAGTGTTGGCTCCAGTGTTCGATATCAAGTTCGGATGGATTTAAGTCGATTTCGTATTAATCCGTCAATAATATTGGAGACACGATTAATTGAATCGAGTCAAGCTGTACACGTAGTACAGTAACATATTATTATAATATTCAATATTATAATAATATTATACCGACATTTAGACTGACTATTTTGTAATTACCAGCCACTTTGGAAAACCAGATGTATGATACTTGAATCATGATACAAAACTGCGCTCGCTTAATTGTTTTTATGATACGATACCATATTTTGGAAGATTGGCAAACGAGAACAGAGAGTACTTGGTGCAACTACAAGGGATAAGCCGACTATCACATTTCAATTGCGTGGCTACACTTCAACCGTAATGTACAACCTAAGTTGTTGTATATGTGTAACAGTATTACTGCGATATTGTGAACAATCCAGTGACAAAACCCTAAACTTCCGTGTTGAGTTATCTTTTCATTTCGTAATGACAGACTCAATTGCATCTTCAATTTGTCAGTCGGTTTTATATTCTTGAGGTTCCTTTTATATTATGTTTTTGTGGCAAGAGCAACGTGTTTGTGGGAGTAGGAGGCAGCAGTACACATACCTTCTTTTAACGAGCCGAAGTAGGCTTGCTGATCATAAAATACCTTTACTTGCGAAAGGCACATTTGGCTAAGCTTCTGACACAACGAATACGGTGAAAAGATTACAATAGGCAAATGGGCCTGATAGGTGACTAAAGTACAGACAGTAAAACATAATTCCCGTTTCAACCGTCAACTTCTCATTTATTTTGTGAATCTCTGATTCCTTTCGGTAGAGAAAACTAGAAAAAAATCGTCCTAAACTCATTTGTATACGACAGGAAGAAGATCCCTATTGTCTTGTTTTTTTGGAGAGTTTTTGTGAGAATTAAAGAATGGAAATTATTTTAGTTTCACTCATGCTTCTAGTAAACCGTCAAATCTGGAAAATATTCACAATCGCTAGAGCCATGTTTCTAATGCAATAACAAACAGGAAATAATTAACTTTCCATGTACAAAAATCGGACCTTCGCGTAATTAACGAGTAGCAATGAGCTATAAGATGTCGAACCCTTCAATTTCACAACCCACTCACATTCCACATTGGAAGCTTTAAATGAAAGGCATTTACCTATTGACATGCAGTTCAGCGATATATATTGACTTCCTGTAGTTGTTGAATATCACCTCAGCTTTAGAAAAGGAAACAGTTTTTTCAGTGACTTCCATCTGAGACCCTTCTTCTTGTTGGTATTACGTATCTATTAAAAACCCATCTGCCTAGCATTTTTACATATGTGCTCGTATCAAATGAAGGCTAGGCAGAACCTGTCTATATTGATTTATCCTCTCCCTTGCGCATTAGCTAATGACATTCTTAATGACAACTTTTGATGTAAAAATGGCATTTCCTGTTATGTTTACACATATATTTGCTTTTATACCATTTCCGGTTATGAATGAATAATTATTATTTAATTTCCGTTAGAACTACACTGGGAGAGGGTTTTCTCGGTGACACGTAACTGGGTTTCTGTATAGTGATGTCGTTTTTCAGAATTTTTGAACTCTACCTACAAAGGTCCATCAGCTTAGATCACTACGTTGCAGTGTTGAAACCAGTACAGATTTGTATTGAGAATAATGATGGAATAATATTGCTTGTTTGTAGTTTACCCAATCCAACCCATAGCGTATTTAAAGTAAGTAATATGAATAAATATGACATCTTTCCAGATATAAATGCAAAAAATTATTCATATAACTATTTTCGTGATATGAAAACGACAGGTGCAATTTGTTTGCATTTTATATAAATCGGATTGATGGCGACATTTATTAATAAACTGTAACGTTCTTCCATCATTTACAAGAAAGGAATGCTAGTAAACGTATTCTGTTTTTTAAATAATAAAAACTGGAATACCAAAGCTTAAATTTGTACAATTGTTTCAAATATTCCTATTCATAGGAACAGGCAGGTGTGGGGTTGACTTTGGGCCGCATCGTTTCTGTTCTTCGGAGAGCAAAACTTTCAGATTTTCATGCACCTGTTGGAAGAACTTCTGGATGCTTGTGAAAGCTTCTAAAACAATTTTAATAAAGAAATATTTGTTACAAATGCGTAGAAACTAAGATCATAATATATTTTATTAACTTCTGCAAAACGGTCTTACGTCTTCCAACATGTAGATTATAATTTGGTGCACCACGATTTGAGAACGTTTGAGGGCGATGTTCAGCTCCAACTGTTGGCCAAATGCCGTTATTCTCAGTTTCCATCGTGGAGAAGGAATTTCCTCCACTCGGCTGCCTTCCATCTACCTTGCCACCTTTTGTGGCAACTGGGTGCTGTGGAGGTAATTTTGCTAGAAGATAATGCCTCATTAAGATGTTCCTGGGGTTGTGGGTGTACATGCTGTCACCGTTTTGAAGACTAATTTCATTCCGGGAATTTCGTAGAAGATTAACTGACGGTGGAGAGCCAACTTCCAAAGTATCTACAATTAATTTTGTGTATTAATTTATACTGCGATGTGAAAACAAATGTTTCTTATGTAAAATTTTCCAATACTTTTTCTCAAGGTGGTGCTCCATTGACACACAAATAAATTCGGAACAAGTAAGCAAAATACAAGGATGTACGCGTTAATATTTCTAAAAAAAATAAGACATGCTGCTTTTTAAGTTAATAACCCGGAAAATTATCAAATTTATTTCTGAAGTTAAAAAAATGGAGTTTTAAAAACTAAGGGTTAATATAGAAGGTGAATTTGTTCCAAGCAAACTAAATGAACTACTGAATGGAATACTTTCATTACATTAGAATGTATTATCACCAGTTCATGTTTACGTCAGAGGTACATTGCATGTATACCTATTTGTTTTGTACAAAAAGTTAATACTTTTCTACCTATCTTTATAAATGAGTCAGTACCCACTTGGTTTTGTAGCACCGATGCTCCTGCGCTACTACCCGATTAATTCCGCCCAACAGGAAGTGAACACAACAATTTTCAATCACATAATATCCTATAAAAATACTTGCTAAGGGAAAATTCAACACAGTTTCAAATACTAGTGTATTTTCCGTCATTTCCTGTGATGTGCGCGGGCACCTACGCAAGGGGGCTATCAAGCTTCAGTTTAAGGAAGTCGTGAAGTACGTTATTGTTATGCAAATGGTGATTCGTACATATTAGATATACGCAAGGGTGGGTAATCAGTTGATTAAGTAATCTAATCTGGTAATCGGATTGATTGATTAGTTTAATCTGTAATCTGAAGATGAAGAAATGCTGAAATTAATCACTAATCTGAAGATGAAGAAATTCTGAAATTAATCAGTAATCAATTAATCTGATGAATTCCTACAAGCGACTTAATCTATTATCATTAGAAATCTATCCGAACTGGAAGTCTAATGATTAATTAATAAGACGATTGATTAATTTTTCCTGTGAAAGACTCAGCGCTGTAGTCGTTTTCTTACCTTAATAACGATGAATTGTTTAATATAGCGTGAAATACACAAATCCAAAACTCCTGCATTCTCATCCATGCTTTATCGTTTTCGTAACCTGTGTTTTCCTTGCCATTACACTTCCTATTGTGAATATTTGTTCAGCCATATCATATTGTAGTGTTGATTTAAAATTTACTTGCATTTTTAAGTAAAACTTCTTGTCCAAATGAAGTTGTCAAATGGAAAAAGAGAATATACACCTTCAGTGTTTGACGGTCAATTTTTTGAAATCGTTCATTCAAACAGATCTAGTGATGCTGGGAGCGTGTGACACGAAAATAAAGTGGACCTTTAACTTATTAATGAATTATTCTAGTCATATTTGAAAAAAATTAATCAACTGTTAGATTAACTATTCCGATTAGTTAATCTTTAATCATTAAAATCGGACGAAAAATAAAATACTTAATCAATATTCAGATTACTTTTTCTTCGTAAAATAAAGCAATTAATCATAATCTGATTATTTAAAAATACCAAACCTAATCTCTAATCTTTAATCTAAAGAAAAATTTTCATTGATTACCCACCCTTGGATATACGTAAATAAATGTACACTAGGGAAATGTTCTGATACGATGACCATAGGCGAGTTTCGCAATTCAGGATGAGTCTACAGTCTACATCATTAAATCCTTTGTATATCTTGTTTCCTGTAAGACAAACGGATGTGATTCAGTATTGGAAATTTTTCAAATGGAAAACAGTGAGTCCTGAGATCCTGCAGCACTCGTTTACTTGGGTCATAGCAGCTACACACCTCTTTCCAGGCTTTTCATACAAGTTCCATTTGTACTAAACCCAAATAGTTCACTATAGGATTAGCTGGTGGCTTTAATTGGTATAAAATATGGGTGTATATTCTAGTCAAATAATTGGCTTCGTTCTGCTACTGATTGCATTTTTTATTCCGTTTGGCTGCGGCAAAACTCCCGTCAGAACAATGTTTACGGACGAGTTGGGTAAGCAAACAAAAATTGAGCTGTCATGACAGCATTAAGTTAAATCAAGACTGAAGTGTAATAAAACAAGTTATATCCGTAAGCGTAGAAAGGGGAAAGCCACCAGCTTTCACCGACCATCCATTTGAGAGGAGGTTACATTCCAGTGGCTCAAACCGGCCATCCTACAGACACAGAATTCTGCAACTGTACGAGAAAGAGTGGAGAAAAAACGCACATGGGTCAAACCAAAACCAGGTACAATTTCAAGGAAGACCAATGTCATTAGCAACTTACCCAGTTGCAGCAAAGCTAAGCAAGATTTACCCGGTGGAACAGATGGTAAGCATTATAACAGGTAATTTGGTAACTGGAAAGAACTATGATAAATGGATACAACCAAAAAGGAGTACTGTTCCAGAATCTGATGGGGAGGCAGTGGTTTACAATCCGTATATTGGAATGCGTAAGAAAATACAATCTTGAAGCTTTATACATATTCACAATTATATTGACGATTTTAAAAATTTGTTTTTGCAGGCTCTTTCACAAGCATCATGACGTTCTTTCACCATGTCCGTGACAACTTTAAAGGTGTGTCTGGACTGAAACCAAAAGTCCAAACGGATATGGACGAGCGTTGATTTCAATTGTTCACCTTGTAACTAAACGTTTACCATATTACGTCAAACAGAATGACTGGAGGCAAATTAAATTTATTAAGCACTTAAATGTTACATTGTTTTTGGAGTTTTTCTCATTTTCCTGAAAAGCTCCGCATGTTTTCCCAATTATATAACATTCAATTTAATAAAAAGACTTATACAACAGACGTGAAAAATGGTGTACAATTGCTGTGATGCATTACACGCCAATGCTGAAGAGTATACTTTATATGATAAAACCAGTACTACGGACTTCACTTTCACTGCATTGTCAGAAAGACTTTATTGCTTCGTGATAAACACACAAGAATACGATAAAGCATACTGGTATGAACAGCAATGCGTCGCCTACAAAGTGCAATGTCATCCACTACGATATGCTTTCCCTATTCTTCCTCTAAGCACCTGCTAATAATGTTATCAATACTTGATGCACATATATCTCTAGTGAGGTGTATCAGGTGAATAAAATTATTAACTTACCCCGACTAAAATGACCAACTTTCATGCGGCCTACAATAAATTAGTATCACATATTAGTTTGGGATGCTTTTTGAGAGGCAATTGACTTTCATTATTCATGCTGAAATTTCTCAATCAAAATATGTCTGATGCTCCGGAATTTAATTTCCAGATTTCAAATTACAGAAGAAGTACTTTTCTAAGCTTTATTACATCGTGATTTCGAAACAAAACTGTGATTAATTCCTTTCGAAATGTGTTTTATTTTTTTTAGATCTGCATGATTTAAAACTGAACATAACGTTGTATGATATTTTTAACACATACCGATTTGAAGTCGATAATGCTTCATATGCATCCTTTAATGCTTTGCGGCTATGGATGTTTTCAATAGGTCATAAAATAAATTGTAAAATTCATGCGTGGCAATTATGACAAGCTGCAAGTTGATCAAATAGCAAACAATGAAATCGAGAATTAATTTTTCATGAATGCATCTTAACTTTTATTTAATTAAGCTTTTTTGACAACTAATTTTTCACTTAATTCAAGATTCTACATTGTCAATGCAATGTTGTAAACTGGAAGAAATATGAATTGGTAAATCATAAAATGTTGAACACTATTACTTTTCTACACACAGTTTAACTTAATTTCGGAACATGGTGTAAGGTTGGTGGTGTAGGGAAATATTAATTCACTAGAAATCTATCCAGTTAGCTTCTCGGCATCATCCTTGTCTTGTTTGCTTTGCACCGCCCTCAAGTTTTGAAGTACATGTTCAAAGAATCTTGTCATATTTGTCAATGAATCTACGTCCATTTCAGTGAAATTTGCAATTAATTGTATTTAAATTTTGTTTATAAATATGCAAGATAAAGTATCCTTACCAGCTCCAACATAAGGATTAAAATTCGGTTCATCAGTATTCGAAACCAGTTGTGGTTTCATTTCCGCTCCAATTATGGTCCAAAAATCAGTTTCCTCATTTTCCAAGCTATTAGGTGACCCGGATTTCTGGTTCTCAACTTTACCAACCTTCCCTGCGACTGGGTAACTAGGCATTAATCTTGACAGGAGGTAGTGTGTCCTAAAAAGTTTAGTTGGGTTGTAAACATTTACACTCTCTGTGTTGGGATCTCCATGCAATTGCAGAAGTTTATGTTGGTAAGATGGAGACTTGATTTTTTGAGATTTTGGCAGCAAATCTTCGAAACGATTTTCCATATTTTGGAGACCAATCCCATTCTGATAACTTTGAGACAGAAGAGAGTTGGGTGGTGCGTTAATTGTCCCTGCAAAATAAACAGCTTGTTAGTCGGTGGTTATGCACACGTATTAGTTTTATTATATTCTACCAATACTTCTTCTGAATGGGTGCTTCATTTGACTCATGGTCAAGTTTGGAATAACAACACAAAAAATTAAAACAACCACTTTGATTTCCATGTTCTTCTTCTATATGTTATCAAATTTAAACTCAAATATTGAAGAAACTAAATATTCAGCTAAAAGAAGAAAAGATGTGTCTCAACGGAAGTAAATTCTAAAATGAGCAGATGCTGTTGTTTCAGCTAACCCTACAGTACTTGTTTCAATTAAATTAATGTATTCGCCATGTATTCTACTCTGTGCTTGGTTTCCTTGTAAGAAATTATATTTTTCTTCTGCCTTACAAATCGGCTTAAAAATTTCCAGAGGGAACGGAAGTTGATAGTATACTTAGGCAATACGATTCTTAAAAACATTATAATAAATTTAATTCCGCTACAAAACTCTAACTTTGCTTCTATTTGTATCCTATTTAATTCCATGGGATAGTTTACAAAACCTCGCCCACATGATCAGAAGATGGTGTTTTTTACTAAAATAATCAAATAACGAGTGGGTTCAAAAGTCCGTTTCCATGTAAAACTTATTAAGGTAATTGAATCGTGATTACGCCAACACAATATAAAATCGCGGAGATCAGTCTCACCCGGTTTCAGAATTACGTTGTTGTAGGTTTCTTTTTGTTAGTTCAACATGTATTGCGTTGGGGCCCTCGGAACCACCCGTTAACAAGCAGTAAAATGATACATTATTTAATGTTTAATGTTAATTGTTTAAGCGTAGGATATAATGATATACAAAATTTGTCTTGCCCAACTAATTTATACTATATATCGGAAGACAAAACCCGGGGAGACGTGACATGTTCATTTTCTGTGTTTGTAAAAAACTAGAATCCAGGCAAGTTGCTTGACTTTTAAATCTTAAAACACGGAATGATAAGACATAAGATTACAAAGATTTAAAATTAGTTGGTGAGTAGCTTAACTGGCCGTGTCTCAGTCAATTAAAAACTCTTTTTTGTGAGCTCGTATAAACAAAAATTCTTCATTCCGTGGTGAGTCTAATGAAACCTGTAGCATGCGGTATTGGGACGGGATTGTCAACATTTATGTTTATGTGAAAGGTGGTACAAGCAAATATTTTTGGAACACACTGATTCAGCTGTTGAGCTAAACATTTGTCAATTTCAACGCTTGTCTCCAGTTGAAACCGTTCTTCATGAAGCAACAAGAACAAGTTATAATCTAGCAACTCCCAATAAGTAGTAATCTTTTCCCCTTACTTAAATTGAGTTTATAAATACGTAGCTATAATAATAACGTAGCACAAAATCAAGGACTTTTCTGCACGACAAAAATGCTCATTGTTTCTGTCTAGAATTCAAGATAACTTCGTTTCCAGGAAAAGCGAACGGAATTATTAGGTTCAAGAAGAGATTTACTTGTCATGCTTCGCGTATTTTCGAAGGGTAATAATTGGTCGAATTCGGAAACTAAAAATGGATCAGCAACTAAACTAAGTACCAACTTATTCCTTTTCAACGTTTCACCATATTGTGTCATATTATCCCGTCAAATGTTCAGCGGTGGTCAACCGAAAACCTTGAGCTAAAAGTAGCATGATTGACATTGCAGTCACAGAAATAAAATCAACATCCAGTTTGTTCTTCACATGCAGCCTCTTTTGCAGAGCTTATTTGGAGGTTGAAACTCTTCTCGTCTCATTGCGTCCATGTTTCTAACCTGAGATTCACCTGTGGGTAGTGAAGAATGCTGTTTTCCAGATCTTAGAGAAATTAGTTATATACAATTATTTTAAAAAGAGTCTCCAATTTCAGTGTACTATCCACCTGAATAATTTGTGAGCTTATATTCAGGTCGTCGCCGTTTTAGCTTTCATTTGGGTTAATATGATGCCGACTATTTTGTTGCAAGCGCGAATGTTATATTTTATCCACTAATTGTGATAGCAGGCGTATAATTATTTACTGTTTTCTGTATTTACAGTTACATTATTTTATCTCTATACAGTTTTTCCGGACCATTTGAACCGGCGAGAAACGAATGTCTCCGAACAGCTAAAAATAGCATGTATTTCATGAATTGTGTATAAACAACGAGCTTGTACTATGATTTACCCGGAATTCATCTAATTTCAAATTGAATATTGCTTGCTAGACTTTATACGAGCACGCAGTGAGCCAGGAATAAAGCAAAGTCATATGAATGCAAAGAAAAGGTTTGAACTCTACCATTTGTGAGTCGTTGTTCTTCAATGTTAGATATTTTCACTTTTCGACTGGTTGAAAGATGTAGGCTCAGAATTCCTGGACTGGAGAGAAAGGCATTGATTTGATAGAGGAACAAAAATTTTCTAGTAACCACTTTATTAGGATAACATTTTAAATTTGCTGTAACCCATTTCGCGAAGTTTACTTCATGGAAATTATAATAGTTTTCCTAGCATATGGAACTGCTGCTTTCAGCTTCGAAATTATCCCTACAAAATCATGAGGTGAACCTATCATTGCCTTAGAACACATTCCATGTTTCAATGCCATTGCAAATCAGATTAATTTATTCCAGCTTAATTTCCCAATATGTTGTTTTTGAAACGATTGGGAGTTCCGTTTCATGTTCGTCCTGGGTTACGAACTACGCTGCTTACTCAATCAAATGAGAAGTGTTTATATAATAAAAATTATTTGGTAATACATTTCGTGACTTTTTACAAGCCTGTGATCTAAGACTTCGAATGCCAACCAGAGCTGAGTATGGAATCTCTACCTCAGAATTCATCAACTCAACAGTATTTCTTATTTTTATCTTTGCCTGATTGTAAATGTGCTGAAGTTATGCATTCATGAATTCGACTCAACTTAATAAATATTGGAAACATAACTGACCTTAGAAATAGTATACACGATATGGATTTCATGTAATCATTCTTTGTATGAGTACTATGATATCTAATAAAGACCTTAATAATAAAAATAAATAATGGATTAGGTAGCATCTCTACCATGTGTATATTGACAAAAAGCATCACCAGCGATCGTCAACAAGCGATCATAATTTACTACTACTGATGTATACTACATAATATAGAAGAAGATTTTTACTCACACACGGTTTTCTCTCCAGCTCAGTAGATAACAGACTCGGTATAGAACGTTTTTGAATGCAAATTTGGAGTAATAAAATAATATAATTATTTTTGTGAGCATTAAATGTCCTGTGATGAGAGCAAGTAGTCGAAACTTGGGAATGACTTTGAGAACTTTCTATTGCGGGATTTTAGAGGATAAAAATAAACTGATGCAGTCCTTTTTTATATGACAATGCGTTAGTGTTCTGATATTAAATTCGAAGGTGGCATAATGGGCGACTTTTGGCAGTTAATAAACTCGTGTCAATTGTAAATGTATGAATGTTGACAGTTTTGTAAACGGAGTCTACAAAATTTTATGAATTCGGGATAAAAACACGTACTCAACCAATGATGCGGAATGGGGGCTAGAAAAAGTTCCGGTGTATTTCCAAGAGACAGACTTGTCATTTGGTGGAAGACGAGGAATAATGTGCAGGATTACCCGATACTGTTTTCTTTCCTTACAGCAATTATCATCATGACAGTATTTCAAGTTTAAAAATAAACTAGCTCTCAAACCTTAATGATGTTTATAAAGTTTAAATTGAGCTTTTGGAATGTGGAACATGATATATTAATTAGAAATAATTATATCATTCAACTGTGAAGGAATATTGAATTACCACAAAATTAATTCAGTTGCATAACTGAACTCGATACATAACTACTAACATACGCAATAATTCGCATGAATACCTGCTCTCAAACATATGTACTTATAAACCTAGAAAGTAACAACTGTTCTCAAAAAATGGACACTCATCTGGAGTTAGTGTCTAGAATTCTACATTATATTTTTAATATCCAATTTTTTTATACTGTCTGACTGTTCATGGCTTGATGTGGTTACGAAAGTTTCTAACAGCAGAAAAAAATAAAACCTTTACAGTCTGCTCTAGATGTTTTTACTGACCTATCGCATTCGAAGCAAATTCAGTCCAAACAATACGCAAGAGTGGTAAGCTGTAGAGTTTGGAGAGGAAGTGGTTACTCACAAAAGCTCCAAATCTTCCCAGTCCGTCTTCAAGGTTTGGATCATCAATAAGTTCTTTCCTCTCTCAAAACAGGCTAACTGATATCAAGATAAGTTCTGCGTTTTGATCTGTTTTCATTGTAACTGTGGAATTTCTATTTAATTTGTATTGAGACATCTGAGGTTTATCACACTTACATAAATCAATGCACATGGAAGTCAGAACGAAATGTTCCCTGCCGCTAGACATGCAATTCAATGACGGTCATCGACTAGCTCTTCGTGTGTACACTGCGTTGATAATTTTTTCTGTGATTAGTAATTCGTACATTTTTGTATCCCTCGTTCGGTGAGTTTAATAAAATGTAAATGTGGGGTGATTAATTAAAATGGTTGGCAAGTCTTGGCCGATGGCATTATTTTAATTCAATTTTGCAGGAAACGGAATCTAAATCAAATTAACTTACTTCTGGTAAACTTCATCATCGCAGAGCTTCTAGTGACATTTCTTTTGATGCCCCGAGAGGTGAGTAAACCCACTTCAATTCTGATGCGGATAATTACTATACTACTGTGTATACACAATGACACAAGAATAATTATACTTTTGACTAAAGTACGTAAAAGGTGTGAAATCTTATTAAGTTTATCTGGTGATCTGTCTACTGTCTTGCTTTCCCGTTTGTAAGTTCCATAGAATGTCAATTTAGTCTGGTGTGGAGGAGACGTAATGATGGATGTTGGATATGTGGAATCATGTGTTTGTCCAGTTTTCGAACGTATAGAGAAACGAATGCTGACTGTTACTTAAATTAAAGATGGATTTCAAGTCTGTTTTAATGTGAGTTTCTTTTCGAATAGGTTACACATCCTTTTTTTTATATTATATCGATTCCAATCATGCTATCGTATATTTTGTTGATTTCAAACTCTTCTGATAGTCATCTCAAGCGTTACTTTCCATCACAATATGTTTTCTTTCTTCACCCTCCAAGCGGTCCCAAGCAACAATGATCATTATTTGCTGCACGTATATTACTTATGAGATGTATTGGTTAAATGGACAGAAGAAAATGGTGACAATATCAAGTTATTTGAATGTAAGATTTGTAACGTGTTAAAATGTTCCAAAAACTTATATACTTCATATGATTCTTTTTTAGATACAAGTATGAAAGCTCCAATAGAAGCCGTAGGTAAAGCAATGAAGCGACTGCCGTGTTTGACTGTAAATGTCGCAGTGACTTTTTTCCTCTGATGGTGATGGGTACCATATATCACATCCATTTAAAATGATACTGAACACACACAAAATGATTGGTCTATTCCACACGAGTGCTGATAATTCACTTCATAAATTGCATTTTCTAGGTGTCAGGTTGACAAATTTTCAGTTCAGTGGTTTAATCAAAGAATTTGAAAGCTGTTTATTGTATTTGCTTGCAACAACTCTTGTGTGAATCCTTTGATTTATAAGACTTTTCAATATCAACCAGCAAAACGGGTCATTTATTCAAACAGGTCGCATTCATTCCATACCAGTGAACCTTCAAGGTATGAATTCAATATGAGCTTGAAACAAACAAGTGCAAACTCCACAGAATGTCAGAGGTTGTATAAAGTTTAAATAAAATTTTCACGTACAAATTGGCTATTTTATTCTCATTGTTATGTGGAAAAATTATGGACAGGATGCCCATACAAATGTCGTGTACTTAATTCAGTTTTCTTGGAACCGATGTTCATATTTGGAAATACCCTGGTTGTATACACACACGAGTTTCAAATTGATTTGAAATAATACTGTTGAAATGATGAGACAAAGGGGCAAATATTATTTAACATAACATGCTTGGAATTATTATTAATGCCTGTTTGAATAATAATTATTTGTTTAATAAATAGAAGTACAATTCCGAGTGTAGACATATCCAATATGACTTGTATAAAATGTTCCCTCTTCTTGTAATTTAGTTCCACATCAAATCTCACTTTTTTTATAAAGTTAAATTTTATTGCATGTTATGTAAACCAGCAAATTTAGAAACTCATTTTTTAAAAGATAAAACAGTAAGAATGAAACATTTTCACAAATAAAATAATTCCTCCATGGGCGTGAAGAATTCCTCCATGGAAGTCAAGAATTCCTCCCCATAATACTAATTACGTTACCCCTTTGTATTGCTAAAGAAATACGTTGAAAGAGATAATGTTTAGCTCGGGTATCTCGTGTTTGTTGAATTAGTTGTGATCCTATAGAGTTTGTCAAGTCTTTGGTTTCATCAGATAGTGGTCCTAGAGTTTCAACTGCGAAAGGCACGAAAAGATGATTGACTGAAAGATGTTCATATTTCTTAATTTTCTTTTGACTTGTGTGTTGGCCGCGGCTCCAAACTGAGAAGACGTTGAATTAATGTATGTTGCTGCTAGAGTATCAACGCAAGTGGTATCCCAAATAAGACATTTTCCTTTTGGCCATGGGATTCATGGTCAAACAACTTCAAAACGCTTCAAAAAACCTACGGCAGGAGAAATTCCTTAGCTACGAAGTATAATTGTCTTCACAAGTTCAGTCAATTTAAGGCTTCTAACTAAGCTGGTTCTATAAGAGAAAGAGGTCTCAGCGGTAAAGCGAAACGTTCCTTACATAAGTGTTTCCTTTAGTCAGTGTTGCTTTTAATGCAGTTTGTTGTAGTGTTATATTGAACTGACGTATATATTTCCGTGGGCACTTAATGAAATGCTCCCTATCGGCATCTTTATTAAGTGGTGCAGCCACTTTATAAGAATCACTTTGTCCGTCCGGAACATTTTACGTTTGTCTTACGACATTTTTGTACATTCTTTAATGCGTTGCAACAAAGTCTCACAGTGCCCCCACGCACAATTTAAAATTCCATCTTGGATTGTGGAAAACCACAGAAGAAGTGTCAAGTGGAGGAGACTAACTGATAATTGAGGAGGATAAGATATTGCAGTATAACAATTGAGGTTTTTATTAATCGGGACACAACCGTTTTACTACTTCACTCCTCTATTTTCTCCTGTGCTTAAAAATGTGTTCCTTTTCTCGTTTAAAGAAACGTTTGTGTTATCTTTTACCGTCAAATCAACAATAAGTTTCGAAAAACTGACGACATTTCTTGCGGATACGACTATATCCGAGTGATTATATAGTTCCAACTTAAGTCTAAGGTTTACATCGCTAATACTATGCTTCACTTCAACTTTCCATCATTTACGTTCAGCTTAAGGCACACTTATCCTATATGGAAAGTGTTACCGTTAAAATTAAAGGTAATTATGGGGACCGGATAATTTAAATTAATTTTTGAGCTTGGCAACGGCATTTAAAAAAGCATTAACGACGGAGGTGACCAGGAGGAGCTCGTTTTCTCCAGAACGGTTTGAAAAATTAAAAATCTGCTCAATAATAAAGATTCAAAAACGCTTTCTGATCAAGTGGGTACATTCAGTTTCCTTCTGGACCTTCTGGTTCGAGCTGAACCTCTATTTGCAGAATGCGTAATTTTAACATGCGAAGTACCATAAAGAAAAATGACCGGAAGAAAAACGTTGTATAAAAGAAAAGGAAATTAGGTTTTGCCAAAAGTAGTCAATAATAATTGTAAAGACATTTCTTGTGAGTCCGAGAGTGAAAAAATATTTGACGAAGTCACTCCAGTTTTGCCCAAACCTCTCATTGAACATAGGAAAACGGAGCACATGTATCCTTATGGCACGAGGTCAAAGTTGAATTCTCCGGCAACGCGTTTTCGCTACGGTGATAGGTCATTGAATTTCGAACTATAGATCGTTAATATTTTCCAAACCTCTAATGCACCACTTCTTTCCACCGGGTTTGCCGGGTTTATTTGTGGACCGGTGATACATGCTTTTGCGAAAGGAGCAGTGTGACCGCCTAAATTTTTTGTCAATAATGCCAACACATCACGGTGTTTGCATTACTTATCAGGTAAGAATGTTCACCATATTTGGGTACCATTTTTTATTTTAAAACTCACTGATGTCTGTATATTTACTTACAGACTCCGTATAAAAAGGGATATTCAATAGAATCAATATATTTCTGTTTCATCTCTCAGTCGCATATTTACTGGTGACATTTTTAATGATGCCACTTGAAGTAAGTATGACTTAAACGCTTTTCGCTAGTATCTTATTTTCTGTTTTTAATGACGGAATTAAAAATCAATTTTAGATCGGGTGGAACACAACGGTTTCGTAACAAGCAAGTGACTGTATTTGTAGGGTCATATCATTTTTTGTCAAGAATTTTTGAACTCTACCTTTCTCGTCTCCTCGTGTGTATCAGCTTGGACAGATACTTTGCAGTTTAGAAACAACTTGGAATTGCGGGGCAAAGCGACAAGCGATAATAATGCTTAGTTTTGCATGGATGACAAGCTTTCTTTGCAGTTTACCTCAAGTAAAATTAAATATTTTTGTCACTTATTGAGCAGATCATTATTATTTAGAATGGTTTTTATTCTGAAGCCGTTCATCTTTCACGTGGAAATCCATTTAAAATTCAGAACGTATGAGCTCTCCATACAACGCCATGTGCATTTCGTAAGAAATGGTTCAGTGCTTTTTCCAGAAGGATTTAAATTAAATCAAATGAAATTGTGAAAATAAATTCGATCAGGAATCTTGTTTCATCGACCAAGGCAATGTAAACAATATGTTACAAAAAGTTTGGAAAAATGAGGAATTAGTTCTATGAAATTATTTTACATAATGAGGGTAATTTTATTTAGGTATTGGTTCGACAAAAAATCTGCTCAAGCGGTGAACCAACGTGTTCAAAAACTCTTTTACTTTCGCCAAACAAAAATCCCTAACACAGTTCTGATTTCGGTCCCCATTGTTAACCAACGAAGGTATGAAATTTAATACATTTCTTTGTTTAACCACTAATATGATTTATTTATTATACTTTTCAGCGTGAATACTGGAGGCCGACTAAAGTTGATCCAGTTCTTCACTTTAAACCGGAGGGAATCGCAGAGATTTACAGACTTGCATCCAACTCAGGACAATGGCATCAGCACATCACCACTCCTGCAATCTTTTAAAACGGCAGTCATACAGAAACTTTGGTGTTTCGTTGAACAGACCACACACCTAAAAGCTCCAGTATAAATGGAGAACATGTCCAATGGAAATTTTCAATTAGTATTAAGCAATTATTTAATTGAAGCCATTTCCTCTCGTTCCTCAAATTTCTAATGATGGATGATGGAACTATGATATAGCTGAGTCATTCTACTCATGCTCATAACATCCAATCAGGTTAGGGAAGAGTACACACAAAACATATAATTTAAAATGCATATCGCTTACATATAAATTTCGGAAAATCATACGTCTTACAATTCTAATTCGTTTAAAGTTGCCAATGTTTCATGAATGAATGTGTTTTCATGGCCCATTCCTCAATTTTGATGTTTAACGATGGTAGTTGAATGTAGATAAACATAACCATATATATGCCAGCCCATAAACATATGGGCTGAGAAGACCTTACTCTCATTTGCACCCTGAAGGGGTCCCGTGTGCAGTGGGGGACTACTCGTGCTACTTGATCACGGCTGTGTCGCGTTCCCAACAGGAACTAAATGTGCAATACGGAAAATGAAACCTAACGAAATGTCAGCCACCCAGTTGTCCGAATAACAACTCCGAATGAGTTAATATTGGGTTAATTTTACTTACCAATATAGTCATTTGAATAGATGTGATGTTTAAATTTGCAAGACAAAAATTTCGATTAAAAACGTTCACTTATTTGTCAAAAAAATACTCTTGTCCGTTTCTGGGCCACTTGATTTATATATGTGACAACGCTCATTCATCGTTTATTATCCATTGTCTCATTTAAGAGAGTAAAAAAATAATGTAGCCTGTAAATTCCCCTTTTTAACACTCTATTTTAGATATAACGTGATTCTATTCAAAAGTTGTTGCCAGAAAAGTCGAGCTGCTAAACTGTTGTAAGACTCAGAACTTAGAAGTCCGCCACTTTTTAAAGTGTAAAACGGTATAAAAAGTCCAGAAATATCACCTGCAAGCCTGCAATAGGAAGAAAGTCTGCTTTCCCAGCATGTACTTCTGCGTTGGGGAGCACGCAGAATCACATAAATACCTTTGAAACTTAATATACAATGAAACAATTTAATCGGAACTAGTCTTACAGCTCAGTTCCATCTAAATTTTATATCATACTCATTTAAAAGTAGAATATAATGCTGATATACATCCTTTCGTAAAATTATATGCAAAGTCAAATTTATAAGTCTAATCAAGCTAAAAATCAAAAAGGTTTAATGACATCACACCCTCATTTTTGCACTGGGGAATAAATGACGTCACGGTTTCATATTGTAGGTTTTACCTTGAGCAAAAAATGTCGTAGGCGTAGTTTGCTTTGGTATCAACAACCTAAGCACAAGTTGTATGCGATTTAATTTTGTTGAGGAAAACCAAGTGTGTTTCAACTCGTCATCCAAAATCAATGTGTAATCTGCCTAACAACTCATTTGTAGTTGTTATTGGGATAACTGGGTGGCTGACATTTCGTTAGGTTTCATTTCCTGTATTGCACATTTAGTTCCTGCTGGGAACGCGACACAGCCGTGATCAAGTAGCACGAGTAGTCCCCCACTGCACACGGGACCCCTTCAGGGTGCAAATGAGAGTAAGGTCTTCTCAGCCCAATATCTCTTCGGGGGACCAAAAGAGAGTGCCGGTTGGGGAAAGCTGGTCGTTGCGAAAGTAATGATGTCGGTAATAAAAAATTGACAATCTTTTTTCCTATTTAAAATATTATTTCTTATTCAAAATTTTAGAGAAGCGATTCTTTGACAATTCTTAAGGTACGACCCTCGCACGGTCCGGCCCTTCACCGGTGCACGGGTTAGTGCTTATGTAGCCCAGGCTCTGGTTGAAGCTATTAAACTCTTTTGTATATCATGAGTGAGAATTACTAACCCGCCTTCAGTTTTTCTCAATTTCAGAAACTCAGTTTCTGTATACTGAATAGCCCTGCACCCACATTACATGTAAAGCATCACTTCCCTTACCACATGATGCTAGTGAGTCGAGTTTCACCATGCTAAAACATAGATACGAAGATAGCTAGGTGCTCGAGTCCGACATAAAGAATGCAGAATAAATGAAAAGTGATCTCAGTCTAGCTCCAGTTTCCTGGTGTTGAAGGTCCGCTTCTAAATACTTTCCTAAGTTTGTCAAAAAAGCAAGTGAGGAACAACTTAAGCCAACATTATTGTGAATGGAAGGATTTTGTAGTCCTAAACTTACCAAACAGAAAATCTTCGATTTAAACGTTTCTGAAAGTGTCATTTTAAAATACCTTATTTTTCAAGTTCCCTAACTTAGTTTGTGAAATACTAATCTAATTTGACTTCATTTAAATCAGTTTCAAGACGTTAAATTACCAGCAAAATTCCGCAATGGCTCGTAATACCTCTTTACAATTTGTTACGACCTTATCTTCTGACATTCTACTCGACATGGATATTTTGTACGAAGAGGTGACCACCACAGCCATCACATTTAGCTACACAAGTTTCTCACCACTAGAACAAAGTTCTACTCCAGGGGAGCTACCAATTGATATGCAATTTAATGACGGGCATAGACTTGCTATCACTCTCTACACTCTTTTGATGACGGCTTCAGCAGTCAGGAAATATCTACGTTTTTGGGTCCATCGTAAGGTATTTATTTATCAATATTCTCATTTAAAATTCCTTTTACAAACTTGTAATAAGTATTACAAACTTTAAATGTGAATCCCCTGAGGTGAAGTTAGTTTCATTTTAAATATTTTCCATTCAAGAATACTTATCTCATATCTGAAATTTTGACTAATTTCCACTTTATTCCAAGTTCAGCGACTTAAAAAACTGTGCTTAAACATGCTACCCTGAAACAGAAGTATGAAACCGAAATACCGCCCACGTAAACTTCTTATGAAAATGTATAACGTAGGTGAATCTCATTCACATTTTTGCTTGATTCGCTCAACAGAATTCACCTCAAGGGGAAACGAAGCCGGATTAATTTATTTCAGCTTCATCTTTCGATTGCGGATTTATGCGTGACGCTTCTCATGATGCCACTGGAGGTGAGTACTCCCAACTTTCCCTGGCTTCTTTATAAAAAAATCCTAATATTCAGATATATTTTATTTAGATCGGTTGGCACGCCACAGTTTCGTGGGAAGCAGGGGACGCAATGTGCAGAATTATGTATGTCATTCTTTCGAATATTCGGACTTTACCTTTCCGGCTTTGTCATCATGATTATAAGCTTGGATTGCTACTTTGCTGTCGTTAAACCACTCGGGACGCACCGAGCAAATAGGAGAGGACGGCTGATGCTCTTGTTTGCATGGACGGCAAGCTTTGTTTGCAGCACACCCCAGGTACATAACTTTCACTGCTTTCTCCACTCAGATTAAATTTGAATACGTCATGCAAAATGAATTCGTTTTGACTTTCTTTCCTAAAAGCCTGCCATATTCCACGTTGAGACTCATCCGCAATTTACGGGGTACCAGCAACGTGTCACTTTCAATTCCTTCCCATCGCCGAGGTTCGAGATGGCTTGCAACTTTTTTGGATTTGTTTTTATGTATCTTCTTCCACTTCTGATGATTATTGGGTGCTATTCTTGCATTTTGGTTGAGATATTTCGGATTAACTCCCGTCAAAGAAATGGTTTGTAATTTTTTATCAAAAGATAATATGCATTTCCCTTAAAACATTCTTTCAATGAAATATTCTCTGGATGTAGGTGCTGAACTCAGAAGATCAAACATGGGTGTTTTAGGCAGAGCAAAAATAAAAACGGTAAAAATGACAGTAATAATTGTAACAACTTTCTTTCTCTGTTGGACACCCTATAATATAATGTCACTCTCGTAAGTAATTCAAAGTTATTCCTCGTAGGTGAAAAGAAACAGAAATTTCATTTGGTTAATTTTCTTGCAAAAAAGGTATTGGTTTGATAAATCATCTGCTCAGAAGGTTGATCAACGTATTCCAAAAGCTTTGTTCCTCTTTGCTTGTCCAAACTCTTGTGCCAATCCACTTATCTATGGTTTCTTTCACTTCCGACGAAGAGAAAATTCTGTTTCCACAGAGAGGTATTAATTCGTAAAATCTTTCCATTCAAAATAAAATGCATAAGCATCTTCATAATAAATATTATTGATTTACAGACAAACTGCCAGATTCCGTTTTCATTGGAGACCCAACCAATGCTGCGTTGTGGAAACTGAAGGCAGTAGAAACACGCCGGCCATTTAATCCTCCACTTCTAGTAAAGAAAATCAATTTCAACTAGTTCCCCTTCGAAGGGCTGCTCTGACTGGTGTTTGTCGTGGCGAAGTAACCACTATTTCAGATCCAATGCCACCCAGGTCAGAAGTATCTGTTTCAGTTCGACTTGTTCATAGTGATACGCCGTGTCGTGATTTTGGAAGCGAAATACGAATTAATACAACTCAACAACCTTTGAAAAAGTGCTGAGCATTTGAAATGGTTATCTACATTTAAGCTCAGAATTGATGGATTTTTGTCCAAAAAAGGATAAAAAAAAGGTTCATATTGTTGTTCCCGAACTGAATATTTTAAACCGGCTTTAATAAAATCTTTATTTTACCATAATTTTGACTTCCTAAATAAGATTCTTGTCTCAACTAGAATCATATGCAATCCGTTTTCGCAGTCGAACTGGTAAAACATGCACCAACCTGGCCTTGAATACTTTTTGCGGAGTGAACTAGGAATGAACTATGCGTTGGTTACTCCTAAGGCCCATCTATGTTGGTTCTGATGAACGACAGCTTCTCTTGTGTTCATCCTGCGTTTATACCAATTCCTTGTTTTAACTCTGAGCAGATAGCATGGATAGTCATCAATTTTAAAAGAACTGCTAGCAGAGGAGAGAACAAAAGCAGTTTTTTTCCTGACATAATATTTTTTTATGTTCACTTATATCGTTTTGGATTATAAGCTAGTTGCGAGAAACGCATGAATTGATGCAATAATGAAACTTCAGTTCCCAACATTCCCACTATATATTATCTGATCATTAAAACATTAGTTTACGAAATGTTTACACCGCGTAATCTAAAACTAAGCCTTTTATAATATTATTATACACTAACGAGGAAGGCATTTAGATTCAAAAAGTGAACTAAAACAGGTCTCAAATTTATTTTCTACTTGAGCACAAATACAATAGCTTGTGAGTAATACGTTAGTATACAAAACTATGCATCAAATTGTCTTATGCGCTTATGTCCACTTCAAGCAAAGAAATTATATATACTCACTAGAAGAGACAAACATAACGTTAGAGATAGGAAGAGGACTGTGATTCTTTGAAGCCCATAAGCAAAGCATTGAAAGATAACCTTGTTTCGTTAACTACTAAATTTTTACATTGGAAACTCCATAAAGGTTATCTTTTTTAATTTTAAAAAATCACAGAAATTGTGCCGCTCAGCCAATCTCTTTATATCTCTGACTTCAAGTAGAACTTCAGGGTTTGTTTTGTAAGAGCTAGTGCAATAGGAAAAATCGTGTTTGCAATATATTTATTTGGAGCCACGTAAAATACAAATGACCTAAGCTTGTTCAATAAAAGTGTAGAATTAGCAATAAACTTAATATTTACGATAACTTTCTCTTAATTATTGTCTTCCTACTAAGTTTTCCGTCCAGAACTAAAATGTGGCTGGTTATAACAGATTATTTTTGTTGCTCCTCTGTAAAACGAATCAACTCGTTGATCGCAGTATTATTTGCTCACAATTGAGTTCTGAAGCTCCTTCATATCTGGTCAATACCACAACGGCGAAGTACTCCAAAAAATAATAAACATAGCACAAGCACAGCTTAGAAATGGTAGCGTATAAACAACTTCTAACTCCTTAGAAGAAGCGGCTCATATTTAATTCCACTTTGATGCTCGCTTTCATCATGCTCATCCAGATTCGTATGTTGTTTTTGGAAAAGCTTTTGCCTGGAAGTCACATACGGCTCGTTTCGAAACAAGTATGCTCGAAGATGCAGCCTCACAACGAAGCAATGTGTTCGTAACCTCTTGTTACGGAAAAATGAGACGGTACTTTTATGGAAGCTACGCTTGTCATTCTCAGTAGCAATTTCTCACTCAACGAAGCTAAACAAATTGTCACGCTCCAGGAGAAAGCATTGAATAGAAAGTGATATATTGCTATCAAATTGCTTTTGATGTTCGTTTATTCAATGTCTACAAAATCTGATCATGCATTCCAAAAATGTGAAACTCTTATTATATTTCTATAAGGTAATAAATTCATTATATTCATACAATTGTGCACTGAAATATAAATAATATGGTTTGTTTGTCCAAATTCTCTGAACAACTCCATGATTAAGAGCCCATTTGCTACCAAAAGGGTCTTGATAAAGGAAGAATCAATTCCTTCTTACTTTTAGACTGTGTTGTACGAAAACGCTTTTATTTTAGCATTAATATCATCCTGTTCTGAGCTCCATTTTCTAACTGAACTTCCAGCTTCCTGCTCATTCCATTTGTACTGAGGAAACACATTAAACATTTGGCAATTGCCATCAGCATAAACAAAGTTGGCTGGAATCGTATTCCTTCTCGAGATTGGAATTTTGTAGATGCTTCCTGTCTCCCAGTTTTGGCTTGTTGATTTTCTTTCAGGAAATGGAGCAGCAGCATGAAAATGAACACAAACGCTACTTGTTGAGGAAGATGTGAACAGGTTCTCCGCATTATTTCTATCAGCTTCATTCTCCAGTTCCCCACATTGATCCTGGTTCCGTTGAGCTTGCATCCTGTAGTTCCGACTGTGAAATATTCAACCAACGTTGCACTCTTTATTTAAGCTACTGAAAACCTGTCTAGAAACATAATGCGTTTGAAAGCATTCTTTTTATGGTGTCAGAATGCCAATACAAATTTCAGTGAATAAACCATCAACTTCAAAGTATATCTCTATAAAAAACCGACACTGTTTTGCTTGTTGCACTCCACATCCGGAAATCCCCTCGCGGCTTCATTTTGTGTCGAGCGTGTCACACTCTCACACTTTGTGTTGTGTGTCAATTTGAAAATGAGATATGAGTGACTACTATTATAATTTATACCTCCTAGCGGATGCACACTGTAGGTTGGGAATACGTCGAGAAATATTCTGAGAGTTTCGTCTTGGCAGAAAATGATAAAAACCGTAGATGACAGGATTGAAGCAGGAGTTGGTACAAGCAAATAGAAACAGTCCTTTCTGAATCTTTTGGTCAACCGCCCGTGCAGATTCCTTGTCAAACCAGTACCTTTCAAGAAAATTGAAAAATATGAGAAACACTCTGTTTATGAGGATGTCACATATTTGATTACTTTTTACCAAAGAGACATGACGTTATATGGAGTCCAACAGAGGCAAAATGTAGCCACCATAATTAGTGTCATCTTCAGCGTACGAATTTTGGCTCGGCCCAGCGTGCCCCTGTTTGATCTTGTGTGGTTTTCATCTAAATTCAAATTTTCACCTTGAATTAAGTTATGAATTTGTTTTTAACACACAAAATTAAATTACCTTCATTCCGTTTGCCTTTGTTGGCTTCGTGGATTTCGTAGAGGATGCGAAAATAGCAAAATATTATTACAATGAGGGGAAGCACGTAGAGAAAAAAGAAACCAAAAAAGTTATACGCCAGCTCAACACCAGGCCCTGGAAAGAAGTTGAAAGTGACGCATTGCTCAAACCAAGGGAATTCTGGGTGAGTTTCGACGTGAAAAATGAAAACCTGTTTTAAAAAACAGATAAGTTTACAGTAACATCAGTTTTTAATGTAATTTAAGTATGAAGTGGTTTACTTGGGGCACACTGAAAACTGCACTTGCAAACCATGCAAAAACCAGCATTATTTTTGCTCGACGATTCGCATCCGATGTTCCAAAAGGGGTTACGATAGCAAAGTAACGATCCAGACTGATACACATGAGGACAAAACCAGAAAGGTACAATCCAAAAATTCGGAAAAACGACATTATCCTACACATCTCGTCCCCTGCTTTCCACGAAACGGTAGAATTCCATCCGATCTAAAATAGTAAGAGAGGCTAATTTTTATACAAACACGCCAGTTCAAGTTATCTTTCGGGACGCAAGGTTGTAACAACAAATCTTTTTTGTTGACCTTACCTCAAGTGGCATTATAAGGAACGTCACGAGCAGATCTGCAACTGTGAGGTGGAGTAGAAATAAATTGATTCTGCTCAGTCTCCCCTTAAGAGAAAGCCTGTAGAGAGAGAGTTTGCAGAGACGAAATCATTAATACAATAAAGAGCACGTTAGGTAAACGATGAGTAAAAATGATTTCAGATCTAGTTTATAGCCTCAGCTTCAATTTAACAACATACCTCACGATAACAGAAAACACCGTGATATTTCCAGCAGCCGACAAGATCATTAGCAAGGAGTAGAGAATGATGGCGAGCTGATGACCATCATTAAATTGCATATCGATTGGAACTGGCCTTTGGGTAATAATCTCCACAGGGGTTAAGAGGTCAGCCGGTGTAGAGGTTATTCTCCGAGCATTTTTCCCAGCCACCAACAAATTAGGCGGTGGTTCTACCAGTGGAAGCAGGCCAAATGGTGCTAAGCTTTCTTCAAACATACTGTGGGAGAAAGCTCAAAAAGGAGACACACCAACGTTCGCTTACACTTACGACTTGACAGCAAAGAGCACGATCACGCAACCTTTCTCTTCAAAAGCTGGAGTTGAACTGAAAGAATAGTTGGACTCCATTCTAGACAACTTCTAGTCTTCTTCGTTTTGAGAAGTTTGGGAGCGTCTTATGTGTACTGGCAATTTTAGCTCGTTATCCATTTCAGCAATGGATGCTGAGTAATTGGAGCACAATCTGGAACTTTTTACGTTATACTCATATTATACATTTTTAACTTTCACGGAATCTTACTTACTTAAATAAACAGTTTAAAAAAATTTCCGGCAAAACATCATTTTTCCTCCGTAAAAGGACCTTTTTTACATCTTCGAATACAGTTACGTGTATAACTTTTTCTCACGTCATCGTCAGTGGTGAAAACTGAGAGTGAATCAAAAATCATTTTGTAAATTACCGGCCCAAAGGTGGGATTAACACGTTGTAAATGACAGTTTAAGTCTGTACATGTTTGGTGAAAAGGTTTTAAAATTATAAATTCAATTTAACATTTGATATAGAAAAAACGTAAACTGATTTCAATTAATCGCAGTCTTTTGGTAAAATGACGAAACTGTTTTAGGGCTTGTTTTTCGCTGTTACTCAATAAAAACTGGGTGTTTAGCAGGAATCCACACTTGACTTGGGCTTTGTTCTGTATAAAACATGACAAGTGACAAGTACGTTCCCAAAAAGTCTTCAAAACAATACAACATACATAGCAGGGCAAGTTTGCGGATTCAAAAAATCTTTAATAATATTATGTGCTGTCATCTCTTGATGTGAGACAGTTTGAACGCGAAAACAACTCAATCATCACTTCTGTATTTGCTATCACTATGTTTATCAAACAATGGCTAGAATTCCTAGTGTACTTGTACTCAACTGGAAGAAAGTGTATTGAAGTGAACATTGATACGATATTTTCCACCACATCGGTTTTTCTAGTCGTTTGTCTGGTGAACAACCGATGTGATGAAAACATGAAAATACAAGTTGGTAAATATTTTGCAGGAAGAAAGACAAAAAGATGCCCGTGGTTGCCGAAGACGTATATCAACAGAAAATGTAGCTCAGATATATGAAATGTATTTTTTTATGCATGTTAGTTCGGAAAGGTACAAAAAATTCATGTCAGATACTTGTAAAAATATATAGGTACGATGATGTGCTTCAGTTGTGTAATAAAGTCATTGTTCTCCAAATGCAAACAAAGAAACATTTTCTTTCGTTACTGGGGATTAAAAGTTCGCCGAATGGACAGATTTAAGAGGTTTATTGCATTTCAATTCGTTACAAACTATCTTTGAATTTGTTAAAACCTCAAAAAACTTGTAGCAAGCTCATATACTCTACTCAAAAAATAGCTAAACTTCACAAAAAGGGTTAAAAAACATTTGCTCTTTAAATTATATGGTGAAGTTTTTTAAATTACTCTCTAAAGCGAATATATGTACATTCTGTCGAGTTATAACTCATTTCGTACTTATTTCACTTTTGCCCTATAAAATGAGTTTCTATTACATGATTTTAATGATTTAATGGAAGAAACATAACTTTAACAATGATTTTTAAGTGGAATGCAATCTTATTAAACCTACCATTATTTTGATTTTTCTCAAAAAGCTAAAAACCTTATTTTCTCCCCACTTTCTTATATGAAACTGTAAATAAAAATTGTCAATGGCAACCTACTACTTTCACTTTCAGGATGCACAACATGAACATGCTCGCGAAACCCATCTGGTTGCACAAACCTAAACTTTCTAGTTTGATTGAGTCAAAGACGATCGGTTTTAGCTTGCTTTCGTGTGTGCTCAACAGGGTGAATGCTACAACCTAGGAGCAGCTTGAAAGCTACAAAGGATGTGTTCGAAGTTAAGACTGATCATATATATTCAAATCTTGGCTCCATTTTTGAACTGAGTTGAGCACAAGTGCTGAATTTCATTTAAATTATACGAAAACGTCAAAATTATATAACATCATGTTTTTCGGCACTAATGCTATTTAAAAGAGTACCTATTCGTCATTCCAAAAATTTGTCACGAGTACCCGACGGGAATTCTTGACATCACAGAAGTCGGGTCCTTATCGGGTAACCCGCATTCCCAATAAGAAAATTTTAGTATAAAAAATTAACCCAAAATTGTCAAAAATTTGTTTTAAAAAATTATAGCAAAATTTTCAACGTTCTCGTCATCGTCATGGTGGAGAAAAACCATTTAACTGTTGGCAGGCGGAAGCGATTGAGTCTTGCAAACGAAATCCTTGTCTTGGAATAAAGGTACGTTATGCACGCTTAATCCTATACTTCCGTATTTTTGTTTTTTTGGGGGGTATCAATAATTTAACATTCTTCAATTAGCGAATTGTCCTGGCAAACGTTTTATCTTAGTTGTTTTCTATAAACAATAAACATAAAATAAAGGTATTAGTTGAATAATTTGTTAGTAGAACTAGTCTAGCAAGTCAAACCCTTAATTACCGTAATTGTTAGCATTTCAATATGTGAAGAAAACATACAATATATTATTATTTACTTGCTTTTGCATTTCGTCCAAACCTCCATAGGTAAACCGGTCCTTATTTTAATTGGACTTGCCCTAACATGGAGCACAAACTTCAGAATTTCCTACGTTTCTTCGAATATGTGGGGGCATTCCCATACAAAATAACATTGGTTCTTGGCACGGTGACGTATCCCATTCAACTTAAAATCACATCCCGTTATAAAGCTTGGTCATTTTATTTATTTTTAAGCTTTCTCAACTGGATAAAAACTGTCTTTTTCTTCGGTTTCAATTTTAATGGCTACGTGGAGAAAGGAGACTATGTGCGAATAATACTCCACAGTTTTTGGATCGTAGCGTTTACCTCAATGCTTTGTCAAACCCTTCCGATGGTTGCTGGACATCTGGGATTCATGCAGTTGGGAAACGGAGCTACTGTTTTCATGAAATCGTTGGGAAAACGTAAGAAAAAATACAATCTACTGTTTATTTAGTTTAATTCATGATGTGAACGTTTTATTTATATTTTTGCAGAACTTGGAAACCCCAATTTATTTCATAGATCTCAATCGCAAACTATTCAAATTCTGCTGTTCACATCAAGAATAGTATTGGCAAATTGTGTAATCGCAAGCGCAATCTTTATTAGTTTTCGGGACGAAATTTGGCATTTTGGCTATCCTGTTTACAAACTATTTGAGGAACTGAAACTCCCGTCATTTGTATCAATTGCAGCTGGGTGCTTGGTTGAAAGCTACATCATGTCCTGTTGCTGGGGTGTTTTTGTCTTGGAAATGTATGTGAATATTGTCTTCTTTCAAGCGTTTTACGCCACAGTTCAAAATACGGTCAACACTTTCTCAAGCTTTGGACCTTCTAAAATGTGTCTCATTTATCAACAACTCCGACTTTTAGCGACGTTATATAACAACACATTTGGCGTCCTGTATATTCCCCACATCACGTCCACATTTGGAATCATGGTGGTTCAGGGAGTTTTCATATCTGTTAAACTTGCTCATTTGAATGACTTCATGGTAAGGTTTTTCGGAGGAACTTGTTTTTTCTTCTGCTCTGTTATTCTCACAGCGCTGATAACTATGACGGGTACGATTCACAGTAATAGTTGCAAATTTATGAATCATATTAAACGGCAAAATTGCAAGAGAAAATACATAAAAAGAGTTTTGCGAGGAATGAAAGCTGTGGCGGTGAAAACTGGTAATTTTTATGATATTGAGAAGAAAACGTCATTGACGTTGTTGGGTATGCTAGTCAACATTTCTGGCTCACTTTTATTATCAGTTGATTTGTAAAAATATTGATTTCGTTATCAAATTCTCTCAAGCATCAAATTATTCCTTCAATTTTGAAGTAGATAGTTATGAATTAAGATGTACTATTTATTTGTTAATTGTACGTTACGTAAAATAATTTTTTGAATAAATACATGTAACTGCAATCAATTATCGGTTTTTTCTTCAGTTTGACTTCAAACGTGTTCTTGACAACTTAAGAAAAATGGAGCGACTACTAGAAATATTCTTTAGGATTTTTGAACTTGTTGGGACATTTCCCTATAAATTTACTCTCATACCTGAAACACTCAACTACTCCATAAAATTGAATACTCATCATAAAGCCTGGAATTTTTACTTAATTTATAGTATTTTTCACCTGATAAAAGCTTCTGTTTCTTTGTGTCTCTACACGGAAAAATATATTGAGGAGGGTGACTATAAAAGTATGGTTTTCCACACAATGTGGTCAGCTTCTTTTGCCTCCATTCTTTCACAACAATTCCCCCAAATTTTTGAAAAGGTGGAGGTGATGCAGTTGGGCAATGGGACAGTTCTTTTCATGGAGCATTTGGAGAAAGGTGAATAGATTTATGTTTCAATAATGAGCAAAGCTTTCTACTAATATAAAGTACATTAATTTTTGTCTTGTTTTCAACCTTTTGTACTCCGAAATTGTTTTTGAAAATAAACAAGCTAATTATAATCATTTTACTCCACACCTGCATGAACATGATGGGAAGTTTGATAATGCACGTTGCAGTTTTCATAACGTATCGAGATCGAGTTTGGCATTATGGATCAAATGTTTATCAGCTTTTTGAATTTATCGGGGCTCCAAACGGAGTTTCCATAATATTTGGAAGTTTGGCAGAAGTCTACTTTATGAGTATTGCGTGGGGCATCCTGGTTTTTGCATTGTATGTTAATATTCTCTTTATTCAAACTTTCAACGTTGCCATCAACGACATGACCAAGCCGACTCAGGTAAAAATTGAGCTTCGCGAAAAGTACTTAATTTACCAGAAGCTACCGTTGCTCACAACTCTCTACAACAATACATTTGGTTTATATTACGTTCCCAATTTAAACTGGTCATTTGGAGCAACTTTTGCTCTTGGAATGTTTATTTTGATTAAGTTAGCTTATTTAAAGAACGCCCTCATTATGACACTTGGAACATTTCTCCTCATTTTCTGCGGGGCGAATCTCATTGCTCTTACTACCCTGACGGGTTCTGTTAACGATAATAGTCACAATTTTCAGAAATACTTGCAACGTCAACAATACACGGGGAAAGTTGCCAAGCGGATTGTCCTTGCTGTAAAAATTGTTGCAGTTAGAAGTGGTAATTTTTATAATATTCATAAAATGACCGCACTTACGCTGTTGGGCGTGCTTGCAAACGTTTCTACATCACTTTTGCTGTCAGTTGATATATGAACTTAATTATAGTTATTTCAAAAATGGATACATTATTTCGTAATTGACTAGGGTACAAAATAAACTCAAGCTTTTATTTCTGACAGAGTTGCCAATCCTCTTCAGAAAAGTAATGGAGTAAAGTCTTAATTATATACATCGACAAGTTTTCAATCTGTAAAAGAAAGGAATCATAGAAAAGCTTATGCAATCTACACATCCAGTGAATTGAGCTAAATGGTTTATAAATTTAAGCAGTTTTCATGTAACTAGAGCGGGAAAATGGAACGGAAACTTGAAAGCTTTATCAACATTTATCAATCGTTTGGGGCATTTCCATACAAAATTACCTTGATTCCTGGAAGCCCCGATTTTATCATTTACTTAAACAAAAAGTCTTCTTTGTTGTGGTCTATATTTCTTTCTATTGGTGTATTACATTTGGCTAAGACCGGTGCGTTGCTATTCCTGAATGCTACGAGTTATGTCGCTGGAGAGGAATTCGTAAATCTAGTGTTTCATATTTTGTGGACGTTTGGTTTTTGTGGAATGCTTTGTCAACATATAATCCTAGTGTTTAGCAAAGTGGAAGTCATGCAGCTGGGAAACGGGACAATTCTGTGCATGAAAAACCTGGAGAAAGGTATGAAATTATTTGCATAAACTTATTTTTGATTTTTTCTATAAATAAAAAATTCTTTAATTTTAGAGTTAAAATCAACCTCCTTGTTTCAACGGTCTCGCTACAACAAATTCATAATCCTACTGTTTTTCAGCATATTTACATTCCCGACAATTTTGATTGACTCTGCACTATTTTTTCTGTTCAAAGACGAAGTTTGGCATTATGGATCAGACTGTTACCATTTTTTGAAAGGACTGGGAGCTCCAAACTTCATTTCGGTGCTTTTTGGAATCTTGGCAGAAGCCCATTTTGTTTTTATATCATGGGGTGTTTTGGTTATGGAATGGTTAGTTAGTATCCAATTTACCCAGACGTTTAACGTGACATTGGGGTATTTGTGCAAGGAAAATTACGACCTCCTTAAAAAGTTCTCAATTTATCAGCAACTTAGGATTTTAACAACGTTATACAATAGTTCATTTGGCTCTTATTATGTCCCGTATATCTCGTCAACAACCGGACTTAACGTTGTTATGGCAATTTTCGTGTCGGTTAAATTAACATATATGGAAAGCATTTTAATTACGGGGAGCGGACTTCTCTGTCTTTTCATTTGTGGTTCAATTCTTTTCGTAGTTACTACCTTGGCAGGAGGGATCCATGAAAATTGTGAAAAATTTCTCAAACACATTAAGGTTCAGGGTGGTCGTGGCATAAAAGGTAGACAAATTATTAGGGTGTTTAAGGTGGTGGCAGTAGAGAGTGGCAATTTTTATGAAATTCATCGGATTACCTCCTTGACTGTGCTTGGTATGTTGGCAAATGTTTCTGGATCTGTTCTGCTTTCTTTTCATGTATAAATAAGTTGTAGAAGAAAGTATGCAATCATAATAATTACTAGTTGTTCGACTCCTAGTCACTTTTGTAATCAATTAGAAATTAGTAATCCGTCTTTTCTTTGTTTATGTCGCTCCTGTCATTCGTTTAACTTTTGATGAAAGAAACTGACAATAAAATAATGGACTTCACTTAATTGTCAAATAAACAACGATTTGTTTTAGGGTAAAAATGTCTAGGGATTTTTCGTCCCAGACAGTAAATTATTTCTAACAAACGTGTGTTTAAAATGGAACGCAAACTTGAGCTGTTCTTAAAATTATACAAAAATATTGGAGCATTCCCGTACAAACTTTCTCTGGTTCCTGGAACTTCCGATTTCATCATTAATCATGATAAAAAGGCATTCTGGTTTTGGGCTATATTTCTCTCCACTGGTTTGCTACACTTGGCAAAAACCTTACTGACGTTAGTGTACTTTGCACCAGAATATGTGAGGAAAAAACAATTTGTAAAATTAGTGTTTCATATCATGTGGACAAATGCGTACATTGGAATCCTTTCTCAACACCTATCACTAGCCCTGAGCAAAATGGAAATAATGCAGCTTGGAAACGGAACTTTGGAGTGTGTCCGAAAATTGGAGAAAAGTGAGACTTGTCTGCTATTTAATAACTATAATGAAAATAAAATTTACAATGTAAATTTTAATTTGCAGGGTTTTTCAATCAGGACGTGTTTCAGCATTCCCGCTCAATCAAATTCAAAATCGTTCTGTTTTTCTGCGGAGTGAATGTCAGTGCTTTTCTTTTTAGCGCTGCCATATTCTTCTTGTTTAGGGAAGAGGTTTGGCACTATGGTGCAAGTTATTACCATTTATTACGAGAATATACTCCAGGTCTTTTTGCTTTATTTATCGGAATTTTGGCCGAGATTGAATTCATTTCCGTTGCATATGGGACGCTTGTCATGCAGCTTTATGTTGGAGTCCAATTCATTCAAAGCTTTCGTGTCGTTTTGGAATACCTAAAAACCTATACACTTCGGAGGGGTGAACTTTCACAAAAATTCGCGATCTACCAACAGCTACGGATACTAAACACATTATATAACATTTCATTTGGAACCCACTACCTTCCTTATATTAGCACCTTCACAGGTGTGGGAGTTGTAGAGGGGATATTTATTTCTGTGAAGCTGGCGAACATGGCAGACGTAATTATATCAGGCGCTGGAATTCTTTGCATGTTCATTTGTAGCGCAATTCTTATCGTAGTAACAACCATGGCTGGTCTAATCCATGAGAGTAGTTTTAAATTTGTTGGATATATTAAAGGCCAACGATGCCGAGGTATTTTAGCAAGGCGGATAGTACGTGCTTTTAAGGTTGTGGCGGTGGAAAGTGGAGACTTTTATGAAGTTCGCAGACTCACTTCTTTAACGGTACTTGGCATGTTGGCCAATATATCAGGATCCGTTTTATTGACCTTTAATTTCTAAAAAAAGTGTCTCTAAAAACTGTTTAGCTGAGCCTAACGTAATGCCAATTTAGGGAATGTAGTATCATGTAATAGTTACGCTGCTGAATACGTAAATGAGACCCGTTTGCCTTTTGTTTATTTTTAATGTTAAAATGCCTATATACCTAGACCAATAAAAATATATAAGATCCATTTTTACTGCCCCTAACGTCGTAAAAAATCACCATTTAATTGTATCAAGAACGAAAAACCCATCTTCCCAAAATACACATTACAACGTTGCTAGTTTATCACTATAACTGAAACAAAATGGATTACACGTTGGAAAAATTTCTCAAAATATATCAACTCATTGGGGCATTCCCATACCGACTTTCCCTTATAGCTGAAAATTCAACATTTTCCATTCATCGTGATAAAAAGGCTTACTGGACCTGGGCAATATTTCTTTCAACTGGACTTCTACACTTAGCTAAGAATGCTATAACTCTAGCTCTGTATACTCCAGGTTATGTGGAACGTAAAGAGTTTGTTAAAATTGTGTTACACAGCATGTGGACGGGGGGCAGCTGTACAATGCTTTGCCAACACTTAGCTCTCGTCTTTAGTCAAATTGAAATCATGCAGTTGGGAAATGCAACAATGCTTTTCACAAGAGGCCTTGAAAAACGTAAGTGTTAAAAATATACCAATTTTAAAAAAAGTTGCAATAAAAAAATGAATGAATATCCAACTTTGCAGGGTTTTCAGTCCCGTACTTGTTTCAAGAGTCTCGCTTACTCACGACGAAAATGCTCCTGCTTTTCTGCGTATTTCATGCTTGCTTCCTTCCTTTCAATGTCGCAGTTTTTTACTTGTTCCGAAAGGAAGTTTGGCACTACGGAGAAGATTCTTATCACGTTTTAAAGGCACTGGGAGCTCCAGATACGATTGCTTTGGTGATAGGAATTTTGGGTGAAATTCGATTTATATCAGTTGCGTACGGCGCCTTTGTTATGGAACTGTATGTTGGACTCCAGTTCATTCAAACTTTTAAAGTTACTCTTGCCTACTTAGGAAGGTAATTGATAAATAAATTAAAATCTTGATAAAATTTTGTCGCTGTTAATATTTACACACAATTTTTAAATTATTTTTAGCAAATCCCTTCGATGCCAAAAAGGTGAACTTAAACAAAAATTTGCAATCTATCAACAGCTCAAAATTTTAACTACCATCTACAACAACTCTTTTGGATCGTATTATATTCCTCATATCAGCTTCACCGCGGGAATTTGCGTTGTTCAAGGAATATTTATAACGGTTAAATTAGCATATTTAGCCAACTTTTTTATTACGGGAACTGGAATTCTGTGCATTCTTATTTGTGGCTTAGCTCTAATCGTGATTTCATCAATGACTGGCATCGTTCATCAGAGTAGTCTAAATTATTTGGTACATATTAGGCGACAAGGTTATCGGGGTACTTCGGCACGACGAATTTTGAGAGCTTTTAATGTGGTTGCGGTGAAAAGTGGCAATTTTTATGGGGTTCGCAGAAATACTTCGTTGACTCAACTTGGCATGTTGGCAAATGTTGCTGGGTCTTTACTTTTGTCCTTTCATTTTTGAAAAGGGAACCTTACGTCAAGGTATAGCTTCTAAATGTAGATATTTAGTTGTCACTTTTCGGGTGAAAGTGGTTCATTAGCGCACATGTCTTCTAATTAAATGGGTTGTAGGATTTTATCAAATTATTGCTGATACTGACAATAAAATTATTATGTTCTTTCCCTGAATATCCAATAAAATAATTAAAATGCAGAACAGTTATAACAATCAGAGAAATGGTCGGGCATACTTTACCCTGCGTTTGATGACATTGAGAGGTCGAGTCGTTAGTTGCATATTTCTAGAATTTAATAATTTTCAGGATGGAGCGCAGGTTAGAAAAGTTTCTGAATATATGTGAATGTTTTGGGGCATTCCCATACAAACTGAATCTCATTCCCGAAACGAAAAACTTTTCCATTCGATTGGACACAAAAGCTTTCCGGCTCTGGGCAACTTTTCTCACAACTGGAATACTGCATTTGATCAAAACAGTAGTAACTCTGGTTATCTACACACCAGGCTATGTGGAGAAGAAACAATTTTTAGAACTCGTTTTCCATGGCATGTGGATTGCCGCTTTTAATGGAATGCTTTGTCAGCATTTATGCTTAATATTTAGCAAGGTGGAAATCATGCAGTTGGGAAATGGAATATTAGTTTTTGCCAATAAAGTTGAGAAGGGTAAGATTTTACTGGATTTTTCACAAATCTGAACAGTTGAAATAATGACAGTTTTAATATTTACAGAACTCTCAAACTTCGATTTATTCAAGCAGTCTCGCTCAGCCACGCTAAAAATGTTACTGTTTTTCTGTGGGTTTCATCTAAGTTCAATACTTTTCAGTGTTGCTATATTCATCCTGTTCAGTGAAGAAGTCTGGCATTATGGAGCGGATTATCATCATTTTTTTAGGTGGGCAGGGCTCCCCAATTTTCTGGCTTTGTTCATTGGGAGTTTGGCAGAGGTTCAGTTTCTTACAGTGGCATATGGTGCGCTTGTTGTCGAGTTGTATGTTGGGATCCAGTTTATTCAGAGCTTTAAAGTCACTTTGGAATATTTAGCAGGGTAACAGACAATATAACAATAAATTGATCATTACTTTGAACATTTATTTATTCAGTTTTATTCAATTTTTCAGCAAATTCTTCAAATCCAAGAAGCCCAAGCTCGAACTAAAATTCTCAATTTATCAACGACTCCGAGTTTTAAATCATTTGTATAAAAACTCATTTGGAACTTATTATATCCCATATATCAGCTCTACCACGGGAATTGGCGTGGTGTATGGAATATTTGTTTCAATTAAATTAGCTTATATGGCTGATTTTTTCGTTACGGGGGTTGGTGTTCTAGCCATCGGGATTTGTAGTTCAATCCTAATCGTTGTCACAACCATGGCGGGTTGCATTCATCATAACAGTGTTAAATTTATGTCGCACATTAAACGTCAAGGATATCAAAGTGCTTTGGCAAGACGAATTGTTCGAGCTTTTAAAGTTGTGGCCGTGGAAAGTGGCAGTTTTTACGAAATTCGCAGAATTACCTCGCTCACTGTTTTGGGCATGTTGGCAAATGTTTCAGGATCTGTCCTGTTGTCGTTTCATTTTGAAAAATGAACAAAATCTTTAGCTTTAATAAATTACGATTTTCTTTGTTTCTTAAAATATTTCTCGAATAAAACAAAAATCCATATAGTAAGCAGATTTGTCCTTTTTTCTTCTAATTTTTTACACCTTTTTTATTTGTAACAATATTTGTTCCATTGTAAACTTCCGTTTACTTGACCAGTGGGAAGCATTTTGATATGATTGGTTATCAGATAGGCTTTCTGTGTAATTTTTAATATGCTCGTTTGTGCTTTTAAAATAAGTGTTTCGTTCAATGCGGACGAATGTTGTCTTTGGAATCCTTTTTCAACAGTCACTATCACTAGCCAAAAGCGACGTCATGCAGCTTTGACACGGTACTTTAGAGTGTGCAAGAAAAATTGAGAATAGTGGAATGGTCTGTTTATTGACCAGTTTAAATGGAAAATCAATTTATGATATTATAAGCAGGGTTTCCAAACAATGCTTGCTTCCAAGGTCCCACTGAGCCAAACAAAATCGGGATGATTGTCAGGTGTTTGCTGTTTCATGTTGCCGTACTTCTACTGGTTAGAAAAGTGCTTTGGTGTTATGGCGCGTCATGGAGGGTTCCTTCCCAACTACTTTTCTTATCGGAATTACAGCGAGATTTGATACACATCCGTCGCACATGTTCGAGTCAAATTTATTCAAGCGTTTTGCATAGTTTTGGAATAACTAACAACCTATCGACCCAGAAGTGTTGGACTTCAGCCTCAACACGGGAATAACCTGGATGAACAGAAAAGAAAATGAGTTGCGAATGTCTGCATCATAATTAGATATAGTTTGTTCAAACCCCATCGCTGTTTGCCACTATTATTATTAGTATTATTCCTCTGAGGAGGATTATAAATTCAATGAACAGATTTGGATATTAAAAATAATTGTCCTTACTATTGCGTATTACCCTTGAATCTTCCATTTTACTTATAACCGTGTTAAGGCAAATTAAGTGAATGTAGAATCTAATATGGCTCCTCATGATTATTAATAAATGCTATTAATGTGACATAGCTTATTAGGTAAATGAACCAAGGTGTCTTTTCGCTTGTTATTTCCTGCCGAAGTAAATTAATGAACAAGTGCAAGGGTAGAATAAAAGCTCCATAAAAAGTCGTCTTTACTACCCCAAAGCCGTATACAATTCAGCACTTAATTATATTAAGAATATAGATAACAATCTAAACTGAAGCAGAATGGAGCGTAAGTTAGAGAAATTTCTAAAAATATACCAATCCATCGGGGCATTCCCGTACACACTTTCTCTGGTTGTTGAAACTTCAGATTTCTCCGTTCATTATAATAAGAAGGCTTTTTGGACATGGGCAATATTTCTCTCAACTGGACTTCTACATTTAGCTAAGACAGCTATAACGCTAGGTCTCTACGTTCCAAATTATGTAGAACGTAAACAGTTTGTTAAATTAGTGCTACACAGCATGTGGACAGCAGCCTTCTGTACAATGCTTTGCCAACATCTTGCCTTTGTGAGTTGCAAAGTTGATATCATGCAGTTGGGAAATGGAACTTTGCGTTTTGCCAGGAGACTTGAAAATTGTAAAGAAAAAATTAATTAATTGTCCATTAGTTTAGTTTAACGGTTTGAAATTATATGTTAGGTTTTTCATTTATTCAGGTGTTCAAAATTCACATTTGTTTGAAGGATCTCGCCAAACGATGCTAAAAATTACTCTTTTTTTCTGTGGGTTTCATGCCAGCTCCTTTCTTTTCAGCGTGGCAGTATTTTTCTTATTCAGGGAAGAAGTCTGGCACTACGGCGCCAGTTACTATCACTTTTTAATTCATTTTGGTGCTCCAAATATCCTTGCTTTGGTGGTAGGAATTATTGCGGAAACTCAATTCATATCAGTTGCATTCGGCGCATTGGTCATGGAGCTGTATGTTGGGATCCAGTTTATTCAAACTTTTAAAGTTACTCTGGTGCATTTAGGAAGGTAAATTTATAGTGGTCGCCAAAATCGTATTAAATGTTGTAGCTACTGTTTTACAAAAAAAATTGTTTCATTTCCAGCACATCTTTTCGATTCCATAAAAGTGAGCTTCAACAAAACTACCGGACTTATCAACAACTCAACATTTTAACTACCATCTACAACAACTCGTTTGGGACGTACTATATTCCCCATATCAGTTCCACTGCCGGCATCGGTATCGTTCAAGGAATATTCATAACGGTTAAATTGGCGTATTTGGCCGATTTCTTTGTTACGGGAACTGGGATTATGGGCATTCTTATTTGTGGTTCAGTTCTCATCGTTGTTACAACAATGGCCGGCATGGTTCATCAGAGTAGTCTAAATTTTTTGGTACATATTAGGCGACAAGGTTATAGAGGTGCTTTAGCACGTCGCGTTTTACGAACTTTTAATGTTGTTGCCGTGAAAAGTGGTAATTTTTATGGAGTTTGCAGAAATACTTCACTGACTCAACTTGGCATGTTGGCAAATGTCGCTGCGTCTGTCCTTTTGTCATTTCATTTTCAGAAAGGGAACGTTTAATTATGATTTGAACTGGAGTAGTATGAAAGTGATTTCACCGAACATGGTCGCTTTGCCAGTTTTTACTAAATTATCAGGCATTTGGTGCATGGATCAATTTGTGAGTTCCCCAGGGACATTGTTGACCGTCTGTCAAAAAAACGACTTGGGTCAATAATATAATGCTCTAAAAATGTTTATCCTGTCATGCAAATACCCACGTCGCTTGCAATTAAGCTGATTTTCTTGAACTAATGTGGGACAGTAGTTATTTAGTCCATGTTGGTCCAACTTGATTGGTTAGTCTCTTAATTCTTGATTGTAGGTGGGGTTTTTCGAATTATTGCTGGTATTAACACTAACATTACAGCTCTGATTGCCATAAAATTATTAGGTACTATTTCTGAAAAAAGAAATAAATAAAACAAATTACAGGAATTATAAGCAATAAAAATGTCCGATATTTATTTACCCCTAAATTAACTATTACCTCAGACACTTTTAAAACCAAGTGGTCACGTTTTCAGTCGCCTTAGTCAAGACCTTGTCATTCGAGTTGGTTGAAAAATGGAACGCCGGTTAGGAAGGTTTCTTGAAATATGTGAATGCATTGGGGCATTTCCATACAAGTTTCAGCTCATTCCTGAAACCCAAAACTTTTCCCTCCGGTTGGATAAAAAATGTTTCTGGCTTTGGACCACCTTTCTCACAACTGGAATACTGCATTTGATCAAAACAGCAGTAACTCTAGTACTCTACACTCCAAATTATGTGGAACAGAAGCAGTTTTTACGACTAGTTTTTCATGGGTTGTGGGTTGCTGCTTTTAGCGGAATGCTGTGTCAGCATTTATGCTTGATATTTAGCGAAATAGAAATCATCCAGCTTGGAAATGGAATATTAGTTTTTACAAATAAAGTTGAAAAAGGTAAGAGTGCTCAATTTTCCAGTTGAATTGATTAAAATTACCCATGTTTTGAATATTATACAGAACTCTCAACCCCCAGGTTATTCCAGCAGTCTCGCTCAGCCACCTTCAGAATTTTGCAGTTTTTCTACAGATTTCATGTCAGCTCTATTCTTTTATTGTTGCCATATTCATCCTGTTTAGTGACGAAGTTTGGCATTATGGTTCAGAGTATTATCACTTTTTGAAGTGGCTACGGTGTCCCAATTTCGTGGCTTTGTTGATTGGAAGTTTGGGCTGAGGTTCAGTTCATCACAGTGGCATATGGCGCGCTTGTCACGGAGCTGTATGTTGGGATTCAGTACATTCAGAGCTTTAGAGTCACTTTTGGAACACTTCTAACAGGTGGTAACAGAAAATTGAAATCAATATACAATGTAATGTATAGTGACAGTGCTTCACTGCACATATGAGCTTACCCGTCACTATAGATTGCTGCATTCCCAAGAGTGTAATATAAGTATAGTATAGTTAGGCTATATAAAATTGTATGTAACATAATTAGCCTCGTAGAATACCATTGCAGTAGGTACACTGCATCTCAACTTCTCGTGCATCATGATCATGATGATGTGCATAATATTATGTGTGAATGATCTTATGAATGAACTATGGATGACAGCTCGCAGTGGCGATAGTCTGACTTAATAAACGCGGACCACTTGACGCTTTCCACTTCACGATCACGTAATCAGCTCTCGGCGGGTCTGAATTAGCGTCTGTGCCATCTTATGCGATATTAAAATCAACAATCTTCCTCCGGTGACACTACTTGACGCGAGCACGACCTTAAGAGTCGCAGTCAACAAAACGCGCGAATCCGCGACTGTGGAATCTTGAGCTTCGCTTGTTCGTTACCTTCTCCCGTCTGCAAAGCGAGTAACCCCCATTCTTAAAGTACAATTTTTGTTAAATTAAAATTAACCAAAACTAGTGAAAGTGACTTTTTCCACTCCAAAATTGTACATTAACAATTTAGTGTTACTTAAATGGAACATTGACAAATACAGTGTAAATTGCGTAAAATTCCAGCGAGCTCATCCCAACAGAAATCAATTATCAATAAACTTATCCCGTATTAAATACCTTATCAAAAATCGACGCGTTCTCACACCGCCCCCGTACTCTCCTCAAATGGAACAGTAAGCATCTCTAATACAATAATTTTGATATTACATGCAAACAGCACGCATTTTGGGAGAAATTAGCATAAATTCAAGCATCATTCAAAATGGAGTTAATGCCAAAATACGAATCGACCCTCAGCACCAATGAAGTCGAAATGTTCTTTCGAAAATACAGTAACTGGGCTATATCACAAAACTACAGCAACGCTGCAAGAATTTCATATTGGCTACGGCTTTTGAGAATCCATGAAAGCTAAAGTCAATGGTTCTTCTGAATCAAGACCTCATTTGAAGACAGAAATATTTCATTTCGATGACCTTTGCGCTGCTTTCCTTCGGGAGGCCACCAATGAACGATTTGACAAACGTCTAGAAATTTTGGAAGAGAAGCCAACCAATTGGTACGAATCAGCATCCTCTGTACGTTGTCAGACTTAGATTCTCAAAGCTGGGTAACAAGTGGGGCGCATCTATCACCGAAGGAACGATTGTTTGACATATTAGTCGGCAATCTACCACAGCGAGTGGTGGTTTCATAGACACACGAGGGCGCCCAGTAACTTTTAAAGGGTTACAACGCGAGTGAAGCATCTTGAACAGAAAAAGAGATTCCAGGACTCTTCCTGACAAAGCTTACAGCATCCGCAGGTTAAAGTTGAAGCAAACATAATGGCTACAGCACCATCTCTTCAGCATGCTTAGAGTCGCTTTTAAAGGCAGTAAACTCACTTCGCTCTGGACTACGCACTTCTGAAGGAGGAGGTATTTAATCATGAGCACTCGTAGAGACTATCCTACGTACAGAGACTCAATCCGGAGACGAGAGCGAGTACAGCGAAGGATGAGTATTATTATGAGGAAAGATGCACTTACTGCCACGCGCAATAGGTCACATTGAAAATAACTGCCGAAACAAACAACCGCGATAGTGAGAGGTATCGTAGAAGAAGGGAAGAGATAGAGAGGTTCCTTCAGCCGTCTGAACCAGGGAAACTGAGTTCAGGCAGGGTCAATGCCACAAATTTTCAGTTGATCCTGCCGCAAACAAACCAATTTACAAAGCCACCATGCCCAAAATCACCAAATTTCTGTTACATTTGTTGTACAGAAACGGCCCACACGAGCAACCACCATGGAATTCCTCTCCAATCCCACCACCTTTAACTAACACAGAATCAGCTTCCAAGCACCCAAAACCTATCCGGCCAAATCCTCTGAGAAAGCCAAACTTCTCAATCCTCCGTCCCTAATTCAGCGACAAAGCGACCAATGTCACCACTTTCGGCTTTCCGACTTACAAAAATCCCCTCATTCATCACGCTAGCGCGGCCGGAAGCGCACAAGCCCTCAATCAAAGTAACCATCGAAGGAAACTCTACAACGCCCTTATTGACTCAGGTGCTTCTGCAAGCCTGATTTCTAAAGACATTGCTAAAACATTTCCAAGACTCAAAAACAAAGACATCGTTCTGCGCTCACTCTCAAACAACGTCATAACGGACTCAGGATTTGCAATCATCACGCTTCAAATTGGTGGAATGACTATCAACTTCCCATTTCTTGTCGTTGACAGCGACAAAGTCTCAGTTCTTTTCGGCTACGACTTTTTGGAGCGACTCTCTGTACAAGTTGACCCTGGGAACTCTCAAATCATATCACCAATACTTGGCACCGTTCCCTTCGCAAACCAGAAACAAAATTTCACCCACCGATTTAACATTGACCAGTTCATCAAAATTGAGACTGACTGCCAGCAAAATCAGAAGCGTGCGGATGACTTCCTATCAAGAAAAACTCCTGCAACAACGGTTTTTGCGGCACACACATCCCTCACCAACCAAAATTTTCAACCCTCATCATCAGAAAGTCTGGAAACGGAACAAACAATCCAAATATCTTCCGTGGACTCCAAGAACCATGATGCTACCGAAACGGCTGCCTCTACTCAACATTACGGAATGCCTGATTCTCCGCATGAAACGACCTCACCTTCTACTGCCGACCTGACTATGGAACGACAACTTGAGCCCAGACAAGACAGACGGGCAACGACTATCAATGACCTTTTCGGAAACCCATTCCTTTCTCTATTCTTAAAACCAATGAGAATAATTAGATAAGCAAGATAACATGCCTGAACATCAACAATCCGGTACTCCTAAGGTAAACAATGGCCATTTAATATCTTTAGCGTATCTGATTGACTATCAACAAAAGTTGTAAGTATCTTCATTCATTATTCTCATCTTTAATCAAATTTTGAATCGGTAGCCTGATCATCTCTGATTCTTTTAGAGAGGGTATTGACAACCATAAAGACAAACGTAATCCGCGTAGGTAGTTATCTCATGAATGAGGACAATGAACGTTCACTGGACTTTTATCGTATGACGTATGACGTGTAATTAGGTATTTATTCAAAGCAAACAAACTTTCTTGTTCATCCCAATACGCAGGGCATTCACTGCATTGAACAAGTCATTGAACGAAAAAACGTTTGCTAGGTACATGACACGTATCACACACAATAACCTAGCTTCAGCAGCAAGTTAAATCAAGCACTTACTCACAAAGAAATTGGGTCAGTGACAGAATCTGACACCTGGCACATTGCTGCAATAGCTGCCCAACCAAACGACAGACTCTTTTACCACACGAGCATCACTCCAGCCACACACGCTGACTCGTCACTCTTTGCTTCTGAGTGAAACATTTGAATGAAAAGGATGAACGAATGTCCTCCGGTTTAAGCTAAACTAATGTATAAAAGTTATTAAAAATATTTAGTAGCGTATCCATTCCGGTGTTGTCCTCGAATGAGCAAAAGCAGAGTGGTACGATAAACCTCCGTACAATTAGTGTAAGGCTTAAGATTCCTTTTTCGCACTGGCTAAAAATCTCTTCTCTCAACTTGTATTCTGCAGAATCTCCAAATATGCTTAAATATAATAATCTTTGCATGCCTGTAGGTCGCCTAGTCCCTTTGCAAAGGTGAGGTCAATGACCATCACCAACCTCAAATCTTAACTCAACTCTTAACACGTTCATTCAGGACTCATAAGGGCCTGTTGAAGTCAAATGTCAAAAGAGGAGGACACACCACTATGCAAATCAATTTTGAAATTTAAGTTTCTCGCTGCACTTGCCTAATGCCCACTGAAGAAATTCTTCAGTGGTGGGTGTCCGTTCCTCGTTCCTGTTTTCGGCAGAAACCACTCTCATAGTACCAGGCCCAGTCACTTTACAGCCCCTCTGATTTTTTTTCACGATAGCGGACAACCACGTAACGGAATATGTTCACATTCACGCGCAGACTTACTTCTTCGAAGACTATGGACATCTGATACCAAACCAACTACAGGACCGGCATCCTTCTTTTGACTAAAGATCATTCCAAATTCTAACATCCTGAGACGCTCGCGACACAACCAATAGAAGTATTTTTTGAATTTCATATTTTATCTTCGATTCATGCCAAATTTTCTTCTGCAACGGATAGCCTTTGCCGAACGCAGCTGTTTTTAGTTTGCATTTACAGAATTTTCTCTAACATTCTCCATTTTCAAAAATTTGCATTTCAAAGTTTGGTGAGAGACAACCACTCCTATGACATTTCCGTGCGTCTGAAGCCCGTCCGTCGATTCCATCTCGGAGTTCAACGGAATTCACCTCTACGTCTCAAAATAGCTGACTATTACTTACTTTAGATTCTTTAAGACATTTACTCAAATTACTGATTAAGTTAGCGTGAATAGTTAGGTACTGTAAAATTAAATTAGTCATATTTAGGATTTGCTTCGCGGAAGAGGTTTCGCAGACTGCCAGACAAGCGCAACAAAACAGTTTCCGTTACCACTCCGATTTAATCATTAATTTCACAAAAATATTTTCAGTCTCTCCCATTTAACACTGCTATTCTCATACCTCCCCTTTGCCCTCCCTGCCAATTTCACCCTGTGCATTCAGCTCATTTAAATCGACCTTTATTCTTCTTCTGAAAACTTTGCCGTTGCTCGCTCAAGATTTCTCCAGTTGATTTTGAGTTTTACTTCGTTCGCCCTCGGTATCGTCCTTTACACCCGCCTCTCTGAGCCCGTTCTGCCGCACCTGATGCTGGCGTTGTGGGTTGGCCTTGGTAGGTGGCGCGGTCGGCAGCGGGTGTCGGGTTGGGGTCAGGCGCCAGCCTTGTGTGTGCGCACTAAAAACAACCCCACATGCCATCCGGTCGCTATTTACGGATCCCGGCGAAGCGTATTATAGGCCTGACCACGTGCGCATCTCTCATGCTAGTATTAGTCACTGTCAGTCACGCGTGAGCATTTGCGTTAGAGGGCTTGAGTTTTTGGAAACCGTTGTCTCGCTTCCTTACATTTACTGGTACATAATTCTCGTCACTCTCTCATCGGAATTCTAGATCAAATTAAGATTTTGCAAGTTATTTAGTAAGTCATCGCTCGTCCAATTTTAATACAGTCCTCACCAAGATACGATCTCGGTTTTTGCCCAGCGTTGAATTCGCCAACGCGTCTCTCGCCTTCTTGTATCCAAAGCGTGGCAGTGCCCGGCTGCACTCCTGCATTCTTCCTGTCTTCTACCTCCCTGTTGTTCAGAGGAAGGGTGGGAACAGCGCCAGTTTATCACCGTAGTATCACTGAAAATCAACAGTTCCGATATTCAAGGTTG